>CM038214.1:364404781-364581708 GCA_021442155.1 Cymbidium sinense | reverse complement strand
TCATGTTTGGAAAGGCTAGCCATAAAGGAACAATAGGGGATTCCTCTTTGACATCAAAGAGAGGTGACCATTTCAAGAGCCTCATTTGATAATTATACACAAAATAGGAGTGACGAGCAAAGACTCTAGAGTAGTCTAAATCATTCGATAGCTGAATAAGGATATGCCTTGGATCAATCAATCCTATAGTGAAAACACCCGAGAGCTTTAAGCTATGAAAGAAGGAATGGATATTATCAAGAGTTGGGTGATGTAATGAAAATTTACCCACTAATGAAAACTCAAATGGCTTCGCCAATTTTTCCACATGAAGATCAGAGCACGTTACAGCTGACATTCCATGGAAAGAAGTACAAATTAAGTTTATCAAAGCATTAGAGCAAGTGTTCTTACCAGATAGTGCGTCATTTAAGGATTTAACAGCAGGCACAGTAACAGATTGAGTCGGGTCCATAATACCTTGTAAATCGGGAGCCATAGCCGACGCCTCCAAGTTTGAAGAGCTTGGTTGAATGGAAAATGGCACGTCCGCCATTGGAGGTCAAGGTAAACTCACATAAGCGGCCAAACCGAGAGAAAAAAACCTGAATTTTTTTTCTAGGTTTATGTTTAGGTTTCTATTTTCTTTTTTTTAGGTTTAGGTTTTAGGTTTATTTTTAGGTTTTACTTTTTTTTAGTTTCGATTTAGGTTTATTTTTAGAAGAAATGGTGTTAGCATCTAACTGATTAGAAGAAATGGTGTTAGCATCAACAATATTCAAACCATCAACATGAATGGACTTATTCATAACATCCAAACCTTAGAATCATTAACCACAGCCTCTAAAGTATTCCCTTTAATAGAATCATCAAAAGAAACACTCAGAGCATGATTATTAGTTAAAACTTTTTTAGAAACATCAAAATTAATTTTTGCATTAGACAAATCATTAATAGGTAAAACTTTTTTGAAAGATTAAGATATATGGCTTTAAGAAACATCAAAATTTTTAAAAGCAGATTTTTCCTTTATCAAACTTGAGAGAATCATCAATTTTTCAACAATTGAATTCTTAGGGTTGATTTTCTTCCTAAGAGGGATAAGCAATAAAGCATTCGAAATTTCATGCCCATGAATCTTACAATGATTACAACAATGAAAAGTTCTCAAATTCAACTTTCTAAAATATAACATTTCTTTAAACCCAACCAAATTTCTTACAAATATTATTTAGTAATATCAATCTCTACAAGAATTCTAGCAACATACGGTCTAGAAGAAGCAGTTGTTTCTTGATCAACTTGCAAAGGCAAACCAAAAATTGACCCAATAGCATAAAGAATATGATGATTAAATAGATGAATTCGTAAGTTAGGTAAAGAACTCCAAATGGGAATAATAGGAGACTCTTCATTAACATGAAACTTAGGCGTCCACTTCAGAATACACATTTGACAATTAAAAATAGAATGCCTAGAAAAAATTCTTCCATAATTAAGGTCATTAGAAAGTTTAATCAGAACATGCCTTACATCAGTCAACCCAATAGGAAAAGAACCAGATAAATTTAAGCTATGAAAAAAAGATCGAATTTCTTCCATCTTTGGCCGTTTAAATGAAAACTTTTTGATCAAAGAAAAAGCAAAAAACTCTGCTAATTTTCAATATCCTCATCTGAAATCATAATTTTTGGAGTACCTTTAAAAGTCATATGAAGAAAATTCAAAGGAGTCTCATTGGAGGAATTCTTACTAGCTAAAGCCTTTTTGAAAGATTTAGTAATAGTAGGTACTTTAGAGGTAGGACTACCCAAAAAATCTGATTCCCTAGCGTGATCCATCAGCACATGGGATTTATCCCATGGATTTAAAGTTGATGCCATAAGTCATGGTGCCATGACAAGACCAAGTCGATATCAGTCAAAGGCCAACAATTTATAGAATCCAGAGAAAGCTTCGAAAACTCACCAAGAATGTGAGGGATCCCAAAATCACACAATAATAAGGTTTAGTTTAGTTTTAGGGTTTAGGTTTTAAGATTTGTGTTTATTAGTTATTATTAGGTTTTATTAGTTTTAGGTTATTATTAGTTTATTATTAATTTTATGTTTAGTTTAGTTAGTTTAGTTTTATTAGTTTTAGTTTTAGTTATTATTATTTTAGGTTAGTTTGGGGGGGGGTTTCAATTTTGTTTATTACTTTATCTATTTAGTTTATTTAGTTAGTTTGTTTATAAGGGTTTAGTTTATTTTAGTTTATTTTTTGGTTATCATTAGTTAGTTAGTTATTTATTTAGATTAGTTAGTTATTATTATTAGTTTATGGTTTTATTATTATTTAGGTTTTAGTTAGTTTTAGTTAGTTGTTTAATTCTGTGAATTTAGTTTTATTACTTTATTTATTAGTTTATTAGTTATTTAGTTTAGTTATGTGTTTTGGTTTATTAGTTTATTATTATTAGTTTTTTAGTTTAGTTTATGGTTTAGTTAGTTATTTTATTATTAGTTCTATTTTAGTTTAGTTTTTTTCTTTAAATTTTTATAATTATTAGTTTTATTATTATTATTTAGTTTATCTATTTAGTTAGGGCTTAGGGTTTAGTTATTTAGTTACTTATTAGTTAGTTTATTATTATTATTATTATTATTATTATTATTATTAGTTTATTAGTTTAGTTAGGTAGTTATTAGTTATTATTATTATTATTATTATTATTATTATTATTACTTTTTTTAGTTTAGTTATTGATAGTTAGTTTTATTATTATTATTATTAGTTTATTTATTAGGTTTATTAGTTTAGTTATTTAATTTAATTATTTAGTTAGTTTTGTTTTATTTAGTTATTATTTTATTAGTTTATTATTAGTTATTAGTTAGTTTATTAGGTTTCGTTATTATTATGTTTATTTATTAGTTAGTTTTTTTATGGTTTTATTAGTTTAAGTTTAGGGTTTTGGTTTTAGTTAGTTATTTAGTTATTTATTATAATTATTATTATTAGTTTATTAATTTAGTTTTACTATTTATTATTTAGTAGGGTTTAGGTTTATTTATTAATTAGTTTAGTTTTTTATTAGTTAGTTTTATTAGTTTATTTATTAGTTTGTTAGTTTATTGGTTATTAATTTTAGGTTATTAGTTATTTATTATTATTTAGTTTATTATTAGTTATAGTTTTTTGTTGGTTATTATTAGATTTTTTTGGTTTATTATTTAATAGTTTATTGGGTTTTATTGGTTAGTTATTAGTTAGTTTTAGTTTAGTTTTATTATTAGTTTATTAGTTTTTTTGTTATTATTAAGATATTATTATTAATTTTATTAGTTTAGTTATTAGTTATTTTGGTTTAATTTAGTTTGTTATTATTAGTTTTATTAATTTAGGTTTAGGGATTTAATGTTTAGTTTATTTACTTTTATTATTATTATTATTATTATTATTATTATTATTATTATTATTATTATTAGTTTTCATTTTAGTTATTATTATTAGTTTATTAGTTTTAGTTAGTTTAGTTATTAGTTTTTATTTAGTTAGTTTAGTTCTTATTAGTTTATTATTATTAGTTAATTATTATTAGTTTTATTATATAGTTTTTATTTAGTTTATTATTATTTATTAGTTTAGTTAGTTTAGTGTTTAATTTAGATTATTTAGTTTTTATGTTATTAGGTTTTATTATTATTTAGTGTTTTTTTAGTTTTTATTAGTTTTTAGTTTAGGTTATTTTTTTATTATTAGTTATTAATTTATTAGTTTAGTTAGTTTTATTAGTATATTATTATTAGTTAGTTTATTAGGTTTGTTTATTATTATTAGGTTTACTTTATTAGTAGTTTAGTTTAGTATTATTATTATGATTATTATTAGTTTAGTTATTAATTTTATTTAGTTTAGTTTATTATTAGTTTATTAGTTTAGTGTTAGTTGTTATTAGTGATTTAGTTTTAATTTATTAGTTTTTTTAATTTTATTATTAGTTTTAGTTATTATTATTTAGTTTGTTTATTAGTTTATTAATTTAGTTTAGTCATTAGTTTTAGTTATTAGTTAGTTACTTTTATTAGTTATTTAGTTAGTTTATTAGTTTTAGTTTATTAGTTATTAGTTTTAGTTTAGTTAATTTAGTTATAATTATTTTAGTTATTGGGTTTAGTTTTTTTATAGGTTAGTTATTTATTAGGTTAGTTATGTTAGGGTTTAGATTTTTTAGTTAGTTATTATTATTAGTTAATTATTTATTAAGGTCTAGTTTAGTTATTTTATTAGTTTAGTTTTAGTTATTAGTTTAGGTTTAGTTTAGTTTTTATTAATCTTATTAGTTTTAGTTTATTTTTAGTTAGTTTACTAGTGTGGTTTTTTTGTTTATCTTTAAGTTAGTAATTAGTTTGTTTATTAGTTTAATTAGTTTTTTATTATTTATTTATTAGTTATTATTTAGTTAGTCTAGTTTAGATAGTTTTAATAGTTTTTATTTTAGTTTATTAGTTTTAGTTTATTATTTATTAATTTTAGATTATTACTTAGTTTTAGTTTTAGTTAGTATAGTTTAGTGTTTTATTAGTTTCTTATTAGGATTTTGGTTTAGGGTTTAAGGTTTTGTGTTTGGGGTTTAGGGTTTTAGGGTTTAGGTTTAGGGTTATAGGTTTAGGGTTTAGGGTTTAGTGTTTAGGGTTATTTTTATCATTTAGCATTTAGGGTTAGGGTTTATTTTTTATGTTCTTTTTGTTTTTTGGTTTAAGGTTTAGGTTATAGGTTTATGGTTCATGTTTTAGTTTAGGGTTTAAGGTTTTTGGTTTTTTTTAAATAAAGAACAAATTCATATTCAACATTTCTTCTTTTTGATTTCATTTGCCAAGTAACACACCAAGTTCTCTAAGACACAAGAGATGACATATATAAAAAATGAGTACACATAGAGCAAATCAAAAACCTTAGATAACTATAACCATATCTATTGTAAAGACACATTTCCATAAGCAACAGATCATATCGACCATTCTTTAGTTTCTCCAGTTCCCATCAGAACCACCATCATATCCCCGATCTCTCTTAGCCACCACCATGAGTGTAACTTTTTTCGCTCCTCCTACCTCCACAACCACCACTGCTCTGACCACCACCTCCATATCGACCAACACCTCTAGATCCCACACCACCACTGTAATAGCTGTCGCCTCAGTCTTCACCTCTACTGTCATATCTAGACTGAGCCTGATTGACAATAATGTTCCTGCGGTCAAGGTTCTGCTCAGTCTTAAGGTTTAGGTTTAGGTTTAAGTTATTAAGTTTTAGGGTTTACGTTTATTTTTTAATTTATTTAGTTACTTTAAATTTAACATTATGATTTAGGGTTTAGGGATTAAAGTTTAGGGTGTAGGGCTTAGGGTTATGATTTAGGGTTTAGGGTTTAACATTTAGGGTTTAGGGCTTAGAGTTAAGGGTTTAGGGTTTTAGGGATTATGCTTTTAGGGCTAGGGTAAGGGTTAGGGTTTAGGGTTTAGGGTTTAGCGTTTAGGGTTTAGGGCTTAGGGTTCAGAGTTTAGGGTTTTAGTGATTATGCTTTTAGGGTTTAGGTTTAGGGCTAAGGTTAATGTTAGGGTTTAGGGTTTAGGGATTAGGGTTTAGGGTTTAGAGTTTATTATTTAATGTTTTGGATTTTTTTGGGTTTATGGTTTAGGGTTTATGATTGTAGTTTAGTGTTACAGGTTTAGAGTTTTCAATTTAGGGTTAGTTTTTTTGTTTAGGGTTTAGGGTTTTGGATATAGGGTTTAGGGTTTTATTTTAAAAATTACGTAAACTAATAGGTTTAGGTTTATTTAGCTTATTTAGTTTATTTATTATTTCTTTTAAGTTTATTTTATTATTTATTTTTTTATTTTACATTTATTTTATTTAGTTTAGTTTATTTATTTTAGATTTATATTTAAACAGATTTTTATTTTAATTTAGTTTTAGGTTTAGGTTTAGGTTTATTTTTTAGTTGAGTCTTATTTTTATTTATTTATTTTTTGGTTTAGGTTTTATTTTAACTTTTAGGTTTAGTTTAGGTTTTATTTTATTTTTTTAGGTTTAAGTTTTAGGTTTTAATTTTAGGTTTATTTTTAGGTTTTATTTTTTAGTTTAGGTTTAGGTTTATTTTTAGTTAAGTTTTATTTTTATTTTATTTTTAAGTTTATGTTTTATTTTTTATCTTTAGGTTTAGGATTAGGTTTTTTTTATATTTAGGTTTTAGGTTTTCATTTTAGGTTTATTTTTAGGTTTTTTTTTTTAGTTTAGGTTTAAGCTTATTTTTAGTTTATTTTCTTTTATTTTTTTAGGTTTAGGTTTAGTTTATTTTAGGTTTATGTTTAGGTTTGATTTATTTTAGTTTAGGTTTAGGTTTCTTTTATTTTTATTTAGGGTTTAGTTTTTTTAGTTTAGGGTTTAGGTTTTATTTTTTATTTTTTTTAGGTTTTACTTTTAGGTTTATTTTTTAGGTTAGGGTTTTTATTTAGTTTTCACTTTAGTTTATTTTAGGTTTATTTTATTTTATATTTTATATTTAGTTTTTATTATATTTAGGTTATTTATTTTTAGGTTTATTTTATTTTATTTAGTTTTTTTTATGCTTTTATTTATTTTGTTTTAGTTTTTTTATTTTTTATTTTATTTCTCTTTTAGGTTTAGGTTTAGGTTAGTTTAGGTTTTATTTTATTTTATTTATTTATTTCATTTAGGTTTAGGTATTTTTATTTATTTTATTTTTAGGTTTTATTTAGTTTAGGTTTAGGTTGTTTAGGTTCATAGGGTTTTGGGTTTTGGGTTTAGGGTTAAGGGTTTTATTATTTTATGATTTAGGGTTTCAGGTTTAGGGTTACGGTTAAGGTTTAGGGTTTAGGGTTTAGGGTTTAGGGTTTAGTTAGGGTTTTCTATGGTTTAGGGTTTAGGGTTTAGGGATTGGGGTTTTCTAGGGTTTGGGTTTATGGTTTAGGGTTTAGGGTTTTAGGTTTAGGGTTAATTTTAGGGGTTGGGTTTTGGGTTTAGGGTTTAAGATTTATGGTTTTGGGTTTAAGGTTTAGGGTTTAGGGTTTTTTTATTTTAAAATTAAGTAAACCAGTAGGATTAGGTTTATTTAGTTTACTTAGTTTATTTTTTATTTATTTTAATTTATTTTAGTTTTAATTTTTATTTTAAATTTTTAAATTTTATTAAGTTTAGTTTATTTACTTTAGGTTTATTCATTTTAGTTTAGGTTTTTTATTTTAGTTTATGTTTTAGGTTTATGTTTCGGTTTAGGTTTATTTTTTTAGTTTAGTTTTATTTTTTATTTTGTTTTTTTGGATTAGGTTTTATTTTTTATTTTTAGGTTTAGGTTTAAATTTTAGGTTTTTATTTTAGGCTTATTTTTAGTTTTTATTTTTTAGTTTAGGTTTAGGTTTATTTTTAGTTTATTTTATTTTATTTAGTTTAGGGTTTAAGTTTCATTTATTTTAGGTTTAAGTTTAGGTTTTATTTATTTTAGTTTAGTTTATTTTACTTTAGGTTTAGGTTTATTTTATTTTGTTTATTTGAGGTTTATGTTTTTTTTAGCTTAGGGTTTAGGTTTTATTTTTATTAATTTTAGGTTTTCTTTTAGGATTTTTTTAGGCTAGCTTTTATTTATTTATTTTTATTTTTTTTTATTTTGTTTTCATTTATTTTTTAAATATTTTTAGGTTTTAGTTTTAGGTTTATCTTATTTTATATTTAGTTTTTTGGTTTTTTTATTTATATATTATTTTAGTTTAGTTTATTTTTATTTTATTTTTATTTTAGGTTTAGGTTTAGGTTTAGGTTAGTTTAGGTTTTATTTTATTTTATTTATTTAGTTTATTTAGGTTTAGGTTTTTTATTTATTTTATTTTAGGTTTTATTTAATTTGGGTTTAGCTTTTAGGTTTTAGGGTTTAGGATTTGGGTTTAGGTTAGGGTTTAGGGTTTAGGTTTAGTTTGTAGGTTTAGGTTTAGGGTTTAGGGAGTTTAGGGTTTAAGTTTAGGTTTAAGTTTAGGGTTTTAGGGTTTTGCTTATGGTTTAGGGTTTAGGAGTTTAGGGTTTATAGTTTAGTTTTGGATTTAGGTTTTGGGGTTTAGGGTTTAAGGTTTAGGGGGAGTTTAGTGTTTCTTTATGTTTAGGGTTTTAGGTTTAAGTTTTAGGGTTTAGAGTTTAGGGTTTAGATTAACAGGGTTTAAGGTTAATTTAGGTTTTTTAAGTATAGGGTTTAGGTTTAAGTTTAGGATAGTTTAGGTTTAGGCTTTAGGGTTTTAGGATTTGGGGTTTAGGGTTTAGGGTTTAGGGTTAGGGTTAGGGTTTAAGTTTTAGGATTTAGGATTTAAGGTTTAGGGTTTAGGGTTTAGGGTTTAGGGTTTAGGGTTAATTTAGGGTTTTAAGTTTAGGGTTTAGGGTTATCGGTTTAGGATTTAGGTTTAGGTTAGTTTAGGGTTTAGGGTTTAAGTTATAGGATTTATTTTTTAGGGTTTATGGTTTTTCTTTTGAAATTATAAATTGGTTAGGTTTATTTAGATTATTTTTATTTATTTTAGTTTATTTTCTTTTAGTTATTTTATTTTTTATTTAGTTTTATTTATTTTAGGTTTTATTTTAGTTTATCTTTTGGTTTAGTTTATCTTTATTTTTAGTTTATTTTATTTTCATTTTATTTTTTAACTTTAGGTTCTATTTTTTATTTTTTGATTTACATTTTGGTTTTTATTTTGTATTTTTAGGTTTAGGTTTTAGGTTTTTCTTTTAGGTTTATCTCTACGTTTTATTTTTTAGTTTAGGTTTGGGTTTATTTTTAGTTTATTTTATTTTATTTAGTTTAGGTTTTAGGTTTAGTTAATGTTTTATTTATTTTAGTTTAGTTTATTTTAGTTTAGGTTTAGGTTTATTTTATTTTGTTTATTTTAGGTTTAGTTTTTTTTTAGTTTAGGGTTTATGGGTTTTTTTTAGGTTTTATTTTTAGGTTTATTTTTTTTTGGTTTAAGTTTTTATTTAGTTTTATTTTTTTTTATTTTAGGTTTATTTTTTTATTTTATATTTGGGTTTTATTTTATATAGGATTTTTATTTTTAGGTTTTTTTAGTTTAGTTTAGGTTTTTATTTATTTTATTTTGGCTTAGTTTTAATTTTTTATTTTATTTGTTTAGGATCATATTTAGGTTCAGGTTTAGGTTTAGTTTTAGTTTAGGTTTTTATTTTATTTAAACTTTTTATTATATTTTGGTTTATGTTTTATTTATTTATTTTATTTTTAGGTTTTATTTAGATTAGGTTTAGGTTTTTAGGTTTTTAGGGTTTAGGTTTTAGGGTTTTGGTTTTGGTGTTTAGGGTTTAAGGTTTATGATTTTAGGTTTTAGGGTTTAATGTTTATGGTTTAGCGATAGGGTTTAGGGTTTTACAGTTTAGAGTTTAGGGTTTATGGTTTAGGGTTTAGGGTTTTTTTTTAATTAGGTTTAAGTTTATTTTTTATGTTTTTATTCAGTTTAGGTTTTGGTTTAGGTTTATTTATTTTTAGCTTAGTATATTTTTAGTTTTATTTTAGTTTAGTTTTATTTAATTTTTAGGTTTTATTTTTTTAGTTTAGTTTAGGTTTAGGTTTATTTAGGTTTATTTCATTTTTTTTTATTTATTTTATTTATTATAATTTAGATTTAAGTTTGGGTTTAGGTTTTATTTTAATTTTAGTTTATTTTAGTTTTTTTTAATTTAGTTTAGTTTAGGTTTTATTTTAGTTTAGTTTAAGTTTATTTAGGTTTAGGTTTTTAGATCTAGGTTTATTTTGGGTTTAAGTTTTATTTACTTTCTATTTAGTTTATTTATTTCTAGTTTTTTAAGTTTAGTTTAGCTTATTTTATTTAGTTTAGGTATAGGTTTATTATTTTGGTTTATTTAGTTTAGTTTAGGTTTAGGGCTTAGGTTTAATTTAAGTTTAGGCTTTGGTTTTATTTAGTTTATTTATTATTTATTTTATTTTTATTTAGGTTTATTTAGTTTATGTTTTATTTTTTTTTAGGTTTACGTTTAGGTTGAGGTTTTACTTAGTTTATTCTATTTAGTTTTTATTTTAGGTTTAGGTTTAGTTTAGGTTCATTATATTTTTATTTAGGTTAAGGTTTATTTTTATTTGTAGTTTAGTTTATTTAGGTTCGGGTTTAGGTTTAGGTTTAGGCTTTTAGTTTATTTTAGTTTATGTTTAGGTTTAGGTTTGTTTAGGTTTATTTAATTTAGGTTTTTATTTTTAGGTTTTGGTTTATTTATTTTTATTTTATTTTCATTTTATTTTATTAGTTTAGTTTATTTAGTTTATTTAATTAGGTTATTTAGGTTTATGTTTTAGGTTTATTTTTAGTTTAGGTTTAGGTTTATTTAATTTAGTTTAGTTTAGTTATTTTTATTTTTAGGTTTACTTAGTTTTTAGTTTTATTAAGTTTAGGTTTAGGTTTATTTTTATTTGTTTATTTAACTTTTAGCATATTTAGTTTAGTTTAGGTTTATGTTTAGGTTTAGGTTTTTTTTTGTTTATTTATTTATTTAGGTTTAGTATTAGGTTTATTTATTTAGTTTATTTATTTATTTAGATTTAGGTTTAGGTTTAATTTATTTTTGTTTTATTTTGTTTTATTTTATTTAGTGTTTAGGGTTTAGGTTTAGGTTTTGATTTATGTTTATTTAGTTTAGTTTTATTTTTTGTTTATATTTATTTATTTATTTTATTTTTTAACTTACTTTATTTATTTAGGTTTATTTTTATGTTTAGTTTATTTTATTTTATTTTAGTTTATTATTTTATTTACATTAGTTTATTTTTTTATTTTTAGCTTAGGTTTATGTTTAGGTTTTTATTTTAGGATTATGGTTTGGTTTAGGTTTAGGTTTTTATTTTATTTAATTTTATTTTTATTTATTTAGTTTAGTTTCTTTTATTTGATTTATTTAGGTTTATTTAGTATATTTATTCAATTTTTTTAATTAGTTTAGGGTTTATTTAATTTTTTGTTTAGGTTTTATTTTGTTTTATTTAGGTTAAGGTTTAGCTTGTTTTTAGGTTTAGGTTTAGGGTTTAGGTTTATTTAGTTTTAGTTTAGGTTTAGGTTTAGTTTATTTTATTTCATTTAGGTTTATTTATTTAGTTTAGTTTATTTTAAATATTTAGGTTTAGGTTTCATTTAGTTTATTTTAATTTAGGTTTTTACTTTAGTTTATTTTGTTTAGTTTAGGTTTATTTAAATTATTTTTATTTATATTTATTTAGTTTAGTTTAGGTTTATTTAGGTTTATGTTTATTTAGTTTATTTACTTATTTAGTTTATTTTTTATTTAGTTAAGGTTTAGGTTTAGGATTAGATTAATCTTTTATTTTTTAGGTTTAGGATTAGGTTTAGGTTTAGTTTAGTTTATTTAGTTTATTTTTTATTTTAGGTTTAGTTTAGTTTAAGTTTAGGTTTAGGTTTAGGTTTATTTTTTTGGTTTAGGTTTATCTTAGGTTTAGGTTTATTTAGTTTAGGTTTAGGTTTAGGTTTATTTTAGGTTTAGGTTTAGGATTATTTATTTATTTATTTTAGGTTTAGGTTTAGGTTTATTTTAGTTTAGTTTAGTTTATTTTAGTTTAGGCTTAGGTTTAGGTTTAGTTTAAGTTTTAGGTTTAGGTTTTAGTTTTTTTAGGTTTAGCTTTAGGTTTAGGTTTATTTTAGTTTAGGTTTTAGGTTTAGGTTTAGGTTTAGGTTTTTTTTATGCTTTTTTTAGGTTAGTTTAGTTTAGTTTAACTTTATTTAATTTAGTTTAGGTTTAGGCTTATTTTATTTATTTTAGTTTAGGTTAGTTTAGTTTAGATTTAAGTTTAGGTTTAGGTTTTAGGTTTATTTAGTTTAGTTTAGGATTATTTAGTTTAATTTTATTTAGTTTATTTAGATTATTTGCTTAGCTTATGTTTAGGTTAATTTAATTTAATTTATTTTATTTTATTTAGTTTATTTATTTAGTTTAGGTTTAGGTATATTTTATTTAGTTTATTTTTTTATTAGTTTATTTTATTTAGTTTAGGTTTAGGTTTAAGTTTAGGTTTGTTTAGTTTAGATTAGTTTAGGTTTATTTTTTATTTATTTAAACAATTTAGTTTTATTTTAATTTATTTTTAGTTTATTTTAGGTTTAGGTTTATTTATTTAGTTTAGTTTATTTAGTTTATTTTTAGTTTAGTTTAGGTTTAAGTTTAGGTTTAGGTTTAGGTTTATGTTTAGGCTTTTAGTTTATTTTAGTTTATGTTTAGGTTTAGGTTTATTTAGGTTTATTTAGTTTAGGCTTTTTACTTTTAGGTTTTGGTTTATTTATTTTTTATTTTATTTTAATTTTATTTTATTAGTTTAGTTTATTTAATTAGGTTTATTTAGGTTTTTTAGGTTTATTTTTAGTTTGTGTTTAGGTTTATTTATTTTAGTTTAGTTTAGTTTATTTTTATTTTCAGGTTTACTTAGTTTTTAGTTTTATTTAGTTTAGGGTTATTTTTATTTGTTTATTTAACTTTTAGCTTATTTAGTTTAGTTTAGGTTTATGTTTAGGTTTCAGTTTATTTATTTATTTATTTAGGTTTAGGTTTAGGTTAATTTATTTAGTTTATTTATTTATTTAAGTTTAGGTTTAGGTTTTATTTAGTTTGGTTTATTTTGTTTTATTTTATTTAGGGTATAGGGTTTAGGTTTAGGTTTCGGTTTAGGTTTATTTAGTTTGGGTTTAGTTTTGGTTTATATTTATTTATTTATTTATTTTATTTTTTACTTACTTTATTTATTTAGGTTTATTTTTATATTTAGTTTTTTTTATTTATTTTATTTTATTTATTTTATTTTAGTTTATTATTTTATTTCCTTTAGTTTATTTTTTAAAATTTTTAGCTTAGGTTTATGTTTAGGTTTTTATTTTAGGTTTACGATTTGGTTTAGGTTTAGGTTTTTATTTTATTTTATTTTATTTTTATTTATTTAGTTTATTTTATTTTATTTTATTTATTTAGGTTTATTTAGTGAATTTATTCAATTTATTTATTTAGTTTAGTGTTTATTTAATTTTTTGTTTAGGTTTTATTTAGTTTTATTTAGGTTTAGGTTTAGTTTTTTTTTAGGTTTAGGTTTAGTGTTTAGGTTTATTTAGTTTTAGTTTAGGTTTTGGTTTAAGTTTCTTTTAGGTTTAGTTTATTTTATTTCGTTTAGGTTTATTTATTTTGTTTAGTTTATTTTAAATATTTAGGTTTAGGTTTAGGTTTCATTTAGTTCATTTTAATTTAGGTTTTTAGTTTAGTTTATTTAGTTTAGTTTAGGTTTATTTAATTTATTTTTATTTTTATTTATTTAGTTTAGTTTAGGTTTATTTAGGTTCAAGTTTATTTAGTTTATTTACTTATTTTGTTTATTTTTTTATTTATTTAATGTTTAGGTTTAGGTTTAGATTTATTTTTTATTTTTTTTAGGTTTAGGATTAGGTTTAGGTTTAGTTTATTTTTTTTAGGTTTAGGTTTATTTAGGTTTAGGTTTATTTTGTTTAGGTTTAGGTTTAGGTTTATTTTAGGTTTAGGTTTAGGATTTTATTTATTTATTTAGTTATTTTAGGTTTTGGTTTAGTTTTATTTTAGTTTAGTGCAGTTTATTTTAGTTTAGGCTTAGGTTTATGCTTAGTTTAAGTTTAAATTTAGGGTTTAGTTTTTTTAGGTTTAGCTTTAGGTTTAGGTTTATTTTAGTTTAGGTTTATGTATAGGTTTAGGTTTAGGTTATTTTTAGGTTTTATTTAGTTTAGTTTAGCTTAGTTTAGGTTTATTTTATTTAATTTAGGTATAGGTTTATTTTATTTATTTTAGTTTAGGTTAGTTTAGTTTAGGTTTATGTTTAGGTTTAGGTTTTAGGTTTATTTAGTTTAGTTTAGGTTTATTTAGTTTAGTTTATTTAGTTTAGGTTTATTTTAGTTTAATTTTATTTAGTTTATTTAGATTATTTACTTCGCTTATGTTTAGGTGTATTTAATTAATTTTATTTTATTTTATTTAGTTTATTTATTTAGTTTAGGTTTAGGTATATTTTATTTAGTTTATTTTTTATTAGTTTATTTTATTAAGTTTAGGTTTAGTTTTAAGTTTAGGTTTGTTTAGTTTAGATTAGTTTAGGTTTATTTATTTATTTATTTAGTTTAGTTTTATTTTAGTTTATTTTTAGTTTAGTTTAGGTTTAGGCTTATTTATTTAGTTTAGTTTATTTAGTTTATTTTTAGTTTACTTTATTTTAATTTATTTTAATTTATTTTAGTATAGTTTAAGTTTAAGTTTAGGTTTAGGTTTATGTTTAGGTTTAGTTTATGTTTAAGTTTAGGTTTAATTTTTATTTTATTTTTATTTAGGTTTATTTATTTATGTTTAGGTTTATTTATTTAATTTAGTTTAGTTAGTTTATTTTATTTAGTTTAGGTTTATGTTTTATTTAGTATAATGTAGTTTAGTTTTGTTTATTTTTAGGTTTAGGTTTAGTTTAGTTTATTTATTTATTTTATTTTTGGTTTTAGGTTTATTTAGTTTATTTATTTAGTTTAGTTTTATTTTTGCTTAGTTTAGTTTAGTTTATTTATGTTTAGGTTTATTTTTTATTTATTTAGTTTATTTTTTTTATTTAGTTTAGGTTTAGCTTTAGGTTTTATTTAGTTTAGTTTTAATTAGTTTAGGTTTATTTTTAGTTTAGGTTTAGGTTTATTTAGTTTAGGTTTAGGTTTAGGTTTAGGTTTTATTTAAGTTTAGGTTTACTTATTTAGGTTTACGTTTATGTTTATGTTTAAACTTAGTTTAGGTTTAGGTTTTATTTAGGTTTAGGTTTTTTTAGTTTAGGTTTACTTTATTTAGTTATTTTAGTTTATTTTATTTTATTTTATTTAGATTTAGTTTATGTTTATTTTAGTTTAGGTTTAGGTTTAGGTTTATTTTTATTCAGGTTTTTAGGTTTAGGTTTAGCTTTAGTTTTTTATTTAGGTTTAGGTTTAGGTTCATTTTATAACTTAGTTTAGGTTTATTTATTTAGTTTAGTTTAGGTTTAGGTTTAGATTTATTTATTTATTTATTTAGTTTATTAAGTTAAGGTTTATTTTTTTAGTTTAGTTTATTTATTTATAATTTTGGTTTAGGTTTAGTTTATTTTAGTTAATTTATTTAGGTTTAGGTTTATTTAGTTTAGGTTTTAGGTTTAGTTTAGTTTATTTAGTTTAGTTATTTATTTATTTTAGTTTATTTATTTTAGTTTATTTTATTTAGTTTATTTTTAGTTTTTTTTAGGTTTATTTAGGTTTATTTATTTTAGTTTAATTTTTTTATTTAGTTTAGTTTTGGTTTATAGTTTAGTTAGTTTATTTAGTTTAGTTTAATTATTTAGTTATTTATTTTCTTTAATTTATTTATTTATTTATTTAATTTATTTATTTTATTATTTATTTAGCTTAGGTTTAGGTTTTATTTTATTTAGTTTAGTTTAAGTTTAGGTTTAGGGTTTAAGTTTAGGTTTTAAGTTTAAGTTTAGGTTTAAGGTTTAGGGTTTAGGGATTAGGGTTGTAGGTTTAAGGTTTAGGGTTTAGCATTTAGGGTTTTTTTAGGTTTATTTTAATTTCCTTCATTATTTAAGGTTTAGGGTTTAAGGTTTGGGATTTAGGGTTTAGGGTTTAGGGTTAGTTTTAGGGTTTAGGGTTAAGGTTTAGGGTTTAGGGTTTATAATTTAGGGTTTAAGGTTTTTTTTTAAATTAAGTAAATCGATTTTAGGTTTAGGTTTTTGTTCAGTTTTTAGTTTAGTTTTATTTTTATTTTATCTTTTAGGTTTATGTTTTATTTTTTTAGTTTTATGTTTAGATTTTATTTTGTTTGCTTATGTTTAGGTATTAGGTTTTAGTTTATGTTAATTTTTTTGGTTTTATTTTTTTATTGGTTTAGGTTTAGTATATTTTAGCTTTAGGTTTAGGTTTTATTAATTTTAGTTTAGCTTATTTTAGTTTAGGTTTAGGTTTATTTTATTTTGTTTAGGTGTAAGTTTTAGGGTTTAGGGTTTAGGGTTTAGGTTTTAGGGTTTAAGGTTTAGGGTTTAGGGATTTAGGATTTAGGGTTTAGGGTTTAGTTTAGGGTTGTTTAGAGTTTTAGGGTTTAGGGTTTAGGATTAAGTTTTAGATTTAGGGTTAAAGTTTTAGATTAGGTTTCTTATTGGTTTTGATTTTAAAAGAACAAATTAAGATTCAACATTTCTTCTTTTGATTTCATCAAAAGTTTTCTAAGACACAAACAACATAAATGTAAAATGAACATGCATAATTAAAACCATATATAACTAGAAATCTCTATAGACATAGTTCCATAAATAGTCAGATTGGCCATTCTTCAATTACTTTAGTTCCCATACCCGACCTCTGGTATGATCCACCATCATAGATCTCTCCCTCCTCCATTGCCATGGTTGTAACCTCCATCGCTCCTCGGCCTCCATAACCTTGCTCCAACCACCACCTCCATATCCACCAACACCTCTAAATCCCCCACCACCACTATAACCATAGCCTCCTTAGCCTCAGCCGATCTAGGCGGTTGTGTTTTTTATAGTTCTACCCATTCTTAGTGTTTAGGTTTATTAGGTTTTAGGGTTTACATTTTTTTAAATTTATTTAGTAACTTTAGGTTTAGGTTTAGGGTTTGGAGTTTAGGGTTTAGGGTTTAGGGTTTAACATTTTGGATTTAGGGTTTTAGGGTTTATGCTTTTATGATATAAGGTTTAGGGTTAAGGATTAGGGTTTAAGGTTCAGGGTTTTTTAGGGTTTAGGGTTTAGGGTTTAGGGTTTAGTGTTTAGGTTTTAGGGTTTAGAGTTTTTAGGGTTTAGGTTTTAGGGTTTAGGGTTGAGGGTTTATGGTAGCTTAGGGTTTAGGGTTAGTTTAGAGTTTAAGCTTTTGGCTTTAGGGTTTAGTGTTTTTAGTGTTTAGGGTTTAGTTTTAAAGTTTAGGGTTTATTTTTAGGGTTTAGGGTTTAGGGTTTATGGTTAGGGTTAGGGTTTAGTGTTTAAGGTTTAGGGTTTAGGGTTTAGGGTTTATAGTTTAGGGTTTAGGGTTTAGGGTTTTAAAGTTAAGTAAATCGTTAGGTTTAGGTTTATTTAGGTTATTTAGCATATTTTTATTTATTTTAGTTTATTTTATTTTTTATTTTTATTTTGTTTAGTTTATCTACTTTAGGTTTATTTATTATAGTTTAGATTTCTTTTAGTTTATTTTTAAGTTTAGGTTTATGTTTATGTTTATTTTTTTAGTTTAGTTTTATATTTTTTAGGTTTTATTTATTTATTTTTTTTGTTTAGGGTTAGATTTTATTTTATATTATTTTAGGTTTTATTTTTTTAGTTTAGGTTTAAGTTTATTTTTAGTTTATTTTATTTTATTTATTTATTATTTAGGTTTATTTTAGGTTTAGGTTTAGGTTTTATTCATTTTAGTTTAGTTTATTTAAGTGTAGCTTTAGGTTAATTTTATTTTTATTTTAGGTTTAGGTTTTTTTAGTTTACGGTTTAGGTTTTATTTTTTATTTATTTTTAGGTTTTATTTTTAGGTTTATTATTTAGGGTTTAGGTTAGGGTTTAGGTTAAGTTTAGTTTAGGTTTAGTGTTTATTTTAGGTTTTATTTTTTTAAAAGTTTAGGTTAATATTTAGGGTTTAGTTTAGGTTAGGGTTTAGGTTTTTAGGTTTAGTTTATGAATAGGTTTAGGGTTTAAGTATTTTAGGTTTTAGGTTTAGGGTTTAGTTAGAGTTAGGGTTTAGGTTTTAGTTTAGGTTTAGGGTTAGGGTTAGTTTTATTTGTTAGTTAGGGTTTAGTTAGTTTAGGTTAGTTTAGTTTAGGGTTTAGGTTTAGTTTAGGTTTAGTTATTTAGTTTATTTTTTTTATTTTTATTTTAATAGTTTAGGGTTTATTTTATTTAGTTTATTTTATTATTTTATTTTATTTATTTTATTTATTTATTTTATTTTAGGTTT
This sequence comes from Cymbidium sinense, assembly GCA_021442155.1. Classification (NCBI taxonomy): domain Eukaryota; kingdom Viridiplantae; phylum Streptophyta; class Magnoliopsida; order Asparagales; family Orchidaceae; genus Cymbidium; species Cymbidium sinense. The sequence goes on along the minus strand of CM038214.1, from coordinate 364,563,696 downwards.
ATTTATTTTAGTTTATTTATTTTAGGTTTATTTATTTAGTTTAGGTTATTTTTTTTTTTTTAGTTTAGGTTTATTAGGTTATTATTTTAGTTTTAGGTTTAGGGTTTATTATTTTAGGTTTATTTTTGTTTATTTTTTTTTTTAGTTTTATTTTATTTATTTAGTTTATTTTATTTTTTATTATTTTATTTTTTTTATTTAGGGTTTTATTTTATTTAGTTTAGTTTATTTATTTTGGTTTATTTGTTTTGTTTAGGTTTTTTTATTTTTTTTTAGGTTTAGGTCTGTTTATGTTATTTTTAGTTTAGTTTTATTTTATTTTATTTTTTTAGGTTTAGGTTTATTTTTTATTTTAGATTTAGTTTAGGTTTTTTATTTTATTTTTTTTAGGATTAGGTTTAGGTTTTTATTTTATTTTATTTTTAGGTTTAATTTTATTTAGGTTTTAGTTTATTTTAGTTTATTTTATTTAGGTTTAGGGTTTAGGTTTATTATATTTTAGTTTATTTGGTTTTTTTATTTATTTTAGTTTATTTTATTTTTTAGTTTAGGTTTAGGTTTAATTTTTTTATTTATTTTACATTCTTTTTTAGGTTTGGTTTTAATTTTTATTTTATATTTTATTTTATTTTATTTTTTATATAGTTTTTATTTTACTTAATTTTTTTTTTTAGGTTTATTTTATTTTTTAGTTTAGTTTTTATTTTTTATTATATTTTATTTTTAAGTTTAGGTTTAGGTTTTTTATTTATTTTTAGGTTTATATAGTTTAGGTTTAGGTTTTTTATGTTTAGATTTTAGATATTTAGGTTTAGGGTTTTTTGGGTTTAGGTTTTAGTTTGGGGTTTAGGTTTAGGGTTTAGGGTTTTATAGGGTTTTTTTTTTTTTGGGTTTAGGGTTTTAGGGTTTAGGGTTTTAAGTTTAGGGTTAGATTTAGGGTTTAGTTTTTTTTAGGGTTTTATTTAGGGTTTAGGTTTTTTGATTTAGTTTAGATTAGTTTTAGGGTTTAGGGTTTAGGGTTTAGGCTTAGGTTATTTAGTTATTTATTTATATATTTTAATTTTAGGTTTATGTTTAGAATATTTTTATTTATTTTAGTTTATTTTATTTTATTTTATTTAGGATTATTTTTATTTTAATTTATTTATTTTAGGTTTATTTATTTTAGTATAAGTTTTTTATTTTAGTTTATTTTTTAGGTTTAGGTTTAGGTTTAGGCCTTATTTTTAGTTTAGTTTTATTTTTATTTTATGTTTTAGGTTTAGGTTTTAGTTTTTATTTTTAGGTTTAAGTTTAGGTTTTTATTTTATTTTTTTAGGTTTAGGTTTTAGGTTTTTATTTTAGGTTTATTTCTAGGTTTTATTTTTAGTTTATGTTTAGCTTATTTTAGTTTATTTTAATTTATTTAGTTTAATATTAAGTTTAGGTTTAATTTATTTTAGGTTTAGGTTAGGTTTATTTATTTTAGTTTATTAGTTTATTTTATTTTATTTATGTTATGTTTTTTTTAGTTTAGTGTAGTTTTTTTATTTATTTTTATGTTTTATTTTTATTTTAGGTTTAGTTTTTTTAGTTTTATATTATTTTATTTTATTTTTGTTTATTTTTTTTGTTTATTTTAGGTTTAGTTTATTTTATTTAGGTTTTATATTTTTAGTTTAGTTTATTTTTATTTATTTTATTTTAGTTTTTTTTTATTTAATTTTTTGGGTTAGGTCTGGTTTAGGTTTTAGTTTATGTTTTTATTTTATTTTATTTTGTTTAGTTTTTTATTTATTTTATTTTTAGGTTTTTAGCTTTTTTAAAGTTTAGGTGTAGGGTTTAGTTTGGTTTATGGTTAGGTTTAGGTTTAGGTTTTAGGGTTTAGGGTTTAGGGTTTAGGTTTAGGGTTTAGGGTTTAGGGTTTTAAGATTTAGGGTTTTGGGGTTTTGATTTTAGGTTTAGTCTAGTTTTAGTTTAGGGTTTAGGGTTTTCAATTTTTTTAACATATAACAAATTTAGATTCAACATTCCATTTTTTGATTTCATCAACCAAATAACACACCAAGTTTTCTAAGACATAAGTGATGACATAGATAAAATGATCATGCATACAAATCCAAAGCCCAGATAACTATCTATTGAGAACATAGTTCCATATCAAATTATCGTTAGTTCTCAATTTCTCCGGTTATCGAACCATATCTCTTGAGTTGTGGGATCCACCCATCCTGATCTCTCCCTTGCCACCACCATGGCTATAACCTTCTCCTCCGCCTCCATCACCACTACTCGACCACCACTCCATATCCACCATCTCCAGATCCCCACCATTAGTTGCTTTGCCTTTTGCCTCACCATAGATCTAGGCAGCATGGTTGTTAATGTTCCTAGTTAAGGTTGCCATCCATGGTTTAGGTTTAGGTTTAGGGTTAGGTTTTAAAATAGGTTTATTTTTTATTTATTTACTTTAGGTTGGGTTTAGGGTTTGGCATTTAGGGTTTATGGTTTAGTTACTTAGGGTTTAGGGTTTAGGTTTTAGGTTTAGGATTTTAGGGTTTATGCTTTTAGGGTTTAGTTTAGGTTTAGGGTTTAGGTTTAAAGTTTAAGGTTTTTTTGGGTATGATTTAGGTTTTAGGGTTGTAGCTTTAGGTTTAGGGTTTAAGGTTTAGGGTTTATGATTTAGCATTTAAGGATTTTTTTTATTAAATTAATTAAACCGATAGGTTTATGTTTTTTTTTTAGGTTGTTTAGGAGTTTAGATTTTAGGTTTAGCTTTAGGTTTAGGTTTAGGTTTAGGGTTTATGATTTAGGGTTTAAGATTTTTTATTAAATTAAAATTATAGGTTTAGGATTTAGTATTTTTTAGTTTATTTTTTTTTTATTTATTACTTAGGGTTTAGGGTTTATGATTTTAGTTTAGGGTTTAGATTTTAGGATTTTTTGGTTTAGGGTTTAGGATTTTATGGTTTAGGTTTAGGGTTTAAGGTTTAGGAGTTTTAGGTTTAGGGTTTAGGTTTTAGGTTTTGGGTTGTTTATTTTTTTTGGGTTTAGGTTTTGGTTTTTCAGAAAACAAATTTAGATTCAACATTTCTTCTTTTTTGATTTCATCAACCAAGTACACACTAAGTTTTCTAAGACACAAGTGACAACATAGTTAAAATGAGCATGCATAGAACAAATCCAAAGATAATATAGAACCATCTACTTTAAAGACACAGTTATAAGGATCATTGATGCGTTCTTCAATTTCTAGTTCCCATCGGCCTTGGCCTCAGTAGCGGATCCACCATCAAATCGATCTCTCCCACCACCACCACCATGTAACCTCCATCGCTCCTCCCCACACCATCTAACTTTACCACCACCTCCATATCCACTAGCACCTCCAGATCCCCACCAACTCGATGCATGCCTCGACTTAGCCTCAGAGCTCTGGGCGATTTGTGGTGATGTTCCTACTTGTCAGGTTCATCCATTCTTAGGATTTTCATTTTGGTTTAGGTTTATTAGGTTTTAGGTTTAGGTTTAATTTATAATTTATTTAATTACTTTAGGTTTAGGTTTAGGGCTTGGGGTTTAGGGTTTATGGTTTAGGGTTAGGGTTTAGGGTTTAGGTTTTATCTATTTTAGTTTAGTTTATTTTAGTTTAGGTTAAGGTTTATTTTATTTTGTTTATTTTAGGTTTATTTTTTTTTAGTTTAGGGTTTAGGTTTTATTTTTTATTTTATTTTAGGTTTATTTATTTTAGTTTAGGTTTTTTATTTTAGTTTATTTTTTAGGTTTAAGTTTATTTTTTAGTTTAGTTTTATTTTATTTTATTTTTTAGGTTTAGGTTTTATTTTTTATTTTTTAGTTTAGGTTTAGGTTTTTATTTTCTTTTTTTGGGTTTAAGTTTTATGTTTTTATTTTATTTTTATTTTTTGGTTTTATTTTTTATTTTCGTTTATGTCTATTTTTAGTTTGATTTATTTTATTTAGTTTAGGTTTAGGTTTAGGTTTAGTTTATTTTAGGTTTAGGTTTAGGTTTTATTTATTTTAGTTTAGTATATTTTAGTTTATCTTTTAGTTTATTTTATTTTGATTTTTTTTTATTTTAGATTAAGGTTTTTTTAGTTTAGGGTTTAAGTTTTATATTTATATTTATTTTTATGTTTATTTTTTTTAGGTTTAGGTTTTATTTAGTTTATTTTATTTTATTTTTTATTTTATGTTTAGTTTTTTTATTTCATTTAGAATTTTTATTCTTATGTTCATTTTATTTTTTAGTTTAATTTAGGTTTTATTTACTTTATTTTATTTTATTTTTAGTTTTTTATTTATTTTATTTAGGTTTATGTTTATTTATTTATTTTTTTTAGGTTTCATTTAGTTTAGGGTTAGGGTTTAGGGTTTAGGGTTTACGGTTTAGTGTTTAGGCTTTAGGGTTTAGGGTTTTTAAGTCCTATGGTTTAGGGTTTTGGGTTTAGGGTTAGCTTAGGGTTTAGGGTTAGCTTATTGATTATGGTTTAAGGTTTAGTGTTTAGGCTTAAGGGTTTAGGGTTTTTATGGTTCAGGGTTTAGGGTTTAGGGTTATTTTAGAGTTTAGGATTTTGGGTTTTAGGGTTTAGGATTTAGGGTTAGTGTTAGGGTTTAGGGTTTAAAGGCTTTTAGGGTTTAGGGTTTAGGGTTGTAGATTTATGATTTAGGGTTTAGGGTTAGTTTTAGGGCTTAGGGTTTAGTGTTTAGGGTATAGGATTTAGAGTGTAGGGTTTTGAGTTTAGGGTTTTTTTTTAAAATTATGTGAACTTCTAGATTTTGGTTTATTTAGTTTATTTTCTTTTTTAGTTTATTTTATTTTATTTTTATTTATATTTAGGTTGATTTTTTATTTAGTTTAGTTTATTTCTTTTAGGTTATTTATTTTAGTTTAGGTTTTTTATTTTAGCTTATTTTTTAGGTTTATGTGTAGTAGGTTTACACTTATTTTTTTTAGTTTTTTTATTTTTATTATATTTTTTTGGTTTAGGTTTTATTTTTTATTTTTTGGTTTAGGTTTAGGTTTTAATTTTATTTTTTTTAATTTAGGTTTTAGGTTTTATTTAGGTTTAGGTTTATTTTAGTTTATTTTATTTTTTAGTTTATTTTTTTTAGTTTATTTTAGTTTAGGTTAGTTTATTTTATTTTATTTATTTTAGGTTTATTTTTTTTAGTTTAGGTTTATTATTTGATTTTGTTTTTTTTGTTGTTTTTTTTTTTAGTGTTTAAGTTTTATTTATGTGGGTAAAATAGCAAGTGAAATTAAGTTTAAAGATGTGCTTGGAGAATCAAAGGAAAAGCTTCTTTTAACAAGAATAGTTGGTGGAGTCGAGTGTGCAAGAAAATATAAAAATAAAGTATTGTTATAAAATGTGGTTTAGATGTAAACTTGGAGAATTGGGAAAGATATAAAGTGGCTATAGAGATTAAGAAAGCAATATATGATGCAAAAAAATTTAGCTTTTAGTGATTTATACAATAGATTAGATACCAAAGAAGGTGAAAGATGTATGTATAAGTTAGCCAACCAAGAGATAGAGTTAAGACATAGTTCAAGTGAGGTGTATTAAGGATGAAAATAATAAAATGCTTTTTTAGAAAAGGATATTGAAAATAGGTGGATGAGGTATTTTGATAAACTTTTCAATTAAGGATGTGATTGATTTTAGCAACCTTAATACCCTAAACAAAATAGAATTTCATTTTATCATCGTATTAGGAAATCAGTTGGTGAAGCTTTAAAGAAAATGAAATGTGGAAAAGCGGTAGGACCGATAATATTCCAATAGAAGTGTGGAAATGTTTAGGAGATCAAGGAATTTCTTGGCTTACAAATCTTTTAATGTCATTTTATAGACTAAAAAGATGCGGATGAGTGGAGAAAGAGTTTGTTGGTTTATATTTAAGAATAAAGGTGATGCATTAGAGTGTGCAAATTATAAAGGAATTTTAACATGTCATACATTAAAATTATGGGAGAGAGTGAGCAAAGTTTACAATGTGATTAGTTTCTCATTTCGGTTTGGTTTCATGTAGATCTACTATGGATGTTATACATTTGTTAAGGGGTTTGATGGAGAAGCATAGAGAAAGTAAGGAGGATCTACATATGATATTTATTGATTTATAGAAAGCTTATGATAAAGTTTCAAGAGATGTTCTTTGGAGAGTTCTAGAATAGAAAGGAGTTAATATTGGTTATATTCAAGTCATTAAGGATATGTATGCTTAGCTATTACTTGTGTCCAAACACAAGGAGGATTGACAAAATATTTTCTTATTTGGTTGGATTACATCAAGGATTTTAAGCCCTTATCTTTTACTTTAGTTATGGATGTTCTTTTAGGCATTTACAGAAGATGTAGTGGTGTATGCTTTTTCGATGACATTCTTCTATTGATAAGACTAAAGAGGAGTCCAACAAACTTGAATTATGAGGACTCTAGAGTGTAAGGTTTTCATTTAAGTAGATCTAAACCTAAATATATGGAGTGTAATTTTAGTTGTAAGTTCTAGTGGTAGTGTTGTGACATTAGGTGAAAAGTCATTAATAAGAGTGCGTTTGATATTTAGGCTCTATTGTTCAAAATGATGGTGAAATAGATGGAGATGTTATTAGTAGAATTAAAGTTGGATGGTTGAAGTGGAGGAATGCATCTGGCCTATTATGTGATAGAAAAGTTCCACTTAAACTTAATGGAAAATTTTATAGATGGTGGTAAGACCTGATGACTTATGGTGTAGAATGTTGGCCAATAAAGATAAGCATAAGACTAAGTTAAGTGCTACATAGATGAGGATGCTTAGGTGGATGAGTGGCTTTACTCTTAGAGATAGAATGGAAAATGAGTATATTAGAAAATGTTGAGTAGCTCCAGTGGTAGATTAGGGAGAGTCTTAGATGGTTTTATAAAGCGATGTCGATGACGATTAGGAGAGTAGATGCATTAGATTTGCCTTATGTTAAGAAAGGTAGAGGTAGACCTAAAAGACTTGGTTAAGATGTATAAAAAATGATCTTAGTATACTTGATTTAAATGAGAATTTGACACATAATAGACACAATGGAGACGAGATTCATGTAGTTTAGTGGGATTAAGGCTTGTTGTTGTTGTTGTTATTGTTGTAGTGTTTAAGTTTTATTTATTTATTTATTTTAGGTTTTATTTTTAGGTTTATTTTTTTGGGTTTAGGTTTTCATTTAGTTATTATTATTATTTTTAATTTAGGTTTATTTGATTTTTATTTTACGTTTAGCTTTTATTTTATTTATGTTTTCTATTTTTTGTTTAATATATTTTTTTAGTTTAGGGCTTTATTTATTTTATTATAGTTTAGTTTTTGCTTGTTATTTTATTTTCTTTTTAGGTTTAGGTTTAGGTTTAGGTTTCAGTTTAGGTTTTCTTTGCATTTTTTCTTATAGGTTTCATTTAGTTTAGGTTTAGGATTATAGCATTCTGAGGGTTTTGGGTTTATCTATGTTTAGGGTTGTAGGTTTAGGGTTTAGAATTTAGGGTTTAGGGTTAGTTTTAGGGTTTAGGGTTTTATTTATTTATTTATTTAAATTAAGTAAATGGTTTAGGTTTATTTATTTTAGTTTATTTTATTTTATTTTATTTAGTTTAGGTTTATGTTTAGGTTTTGGTTTAAGTTTAGGTTTAGGTTTTATTTATTTTTGTTTAGTTTATTTTAGTTTTGGTTTAGGTTTATTTTATATTTATTTTAGGTTTAGGTTTTTTTTTAGTTTAGGGTTTAGGTTCTATTTTTTATTTATTTTTTGGATTTATTTTAAGTTTTATTTATTAGGTTTAAGTTTTTATTTAGTTTTTAATTTATTTTATTTTAAGTTTATTTTATTTTTACTTTATGTTAAGTTTTATTTTATTTAGATTTTTTATTCTTAGGTTTATTTTATTTTTTTAGGTTATTAGGTTTATGTATTATATTTTAGTTTGTTTTATTAGTTTATTATATTTTATTTTGGGTTTAGGTTTAGGTTTTATTTTATTTTAATAATATTATTTAGGTTAGGGTTTTTTTATTTATTTTATTTTTAGATTTCATTTAGTTTTAGTTTAGGTTTTTAGGTTTTTAGGGTTTAGGGTTTAGGGTTTAGGGTTTAGGGTTTTTGGTTTAGGGTTTAGGGTTAGGGTTTAGGTTTAGGGTTTCTTTGGTTTCTTTAGGTTTTACTTTAGGTTTAGTTTATAGTTGTTTAAGTTTAGTTTAGTTTATGTTTAGTTTAGGTTTAGGTTTTAGATTTATAGTTTAGTTTAGTTTTAGATTTAAGTTTAGGTTTAGGTTTAGGTTTAGGTTTAGTTTAGTTTAGTTTTTTAGGGTTTAGTTTTAGGGTTTAGTTTAGGGTTTTAGGTTTAAGTTTAGGTTTAGTTTCTTAGTTTTTAGGTTTAAGTTTTAGTTTAGTATTAGGTTAGGGTTTAGGTTTAGTTTTAGTTTAAATTTAGTTTAGTTTTAAGTTTAGTTTTTTGGTAGTTTAGTTTAGGTTTAGGTTTATAGTTTTTTTAGTTTAGTTTTAAGTTTAGGTTTATATTAGGGTTTTAGTTTTTTTAGATTTAGTTTAGGTTTAGGTTTATGATTTTTTGGTTTAGGTTTAGTGTTTAGGGAGTTAGTTTGGTAGTTTAGGGTTTTAGGTTTTAGTTTAGGTTTATAGTCAGATTAGGGTTTAGATTAGGTTTAGGTTTAGATTAGGGTTTTTTTTAGGTTTAGGGTTTAGGGTTTATTTTAGGTTTAGGTTTTAGTGTTTAGTTTAGTTATGTTTATGGTTTTAGGTTTAGAGTTTAGGGTTTGGGGTTTAGGGTTAGTTTTAGGGTTTAGGGTTTAGGGTTTAGGATTTAAGGGGTTTATCTTTAGGTTTTAGTATTTTTTTAGGTTTACTTCTTACTTTTATTTAGTTTATTTTATTTATTTTATGTTTATTTATTTTAGTTTAGGTTTTTTATTTTAGTTTATTTTTTAGGTTTAGGTTCAAGATTGTGTTTATTTTTTTGTTAGTTTTATTATTATTTTTTTTTAAGTTCAGGTTTTGGTTTAGGTTTTTAATTTATTTTTCTAGGTTTAGATTTTAGGTTTTTATTTTAAGTTTATTTTATGGTTTTTTTATAGTTTAGGTTTAGGTTTATTTTTAGTTTGTTTTATTTTTTTTATCTAGTTTAGGGTTTAGGTTTTGTTTATTTTTTGGTTTAGGTTTTATTATTTATTTTAGTTTAGGTTTAGTTTTATTTTATTATGTTTAATTTTAGGTTTATTTTTTTTATTTTTCATTTAGTTATTTTTTTTATTTTATTTTAGGTTTATTTTATTTTATTTTACATTTAGTTTTTTATTTTATTTAAGTTTTCTATTTTTATTTATTTTATTTTTTAGTTTATTTCAGGGTTTTATTTATTTTATTTTAGTTTAGTTTTCATTTTTTTTATTTTATTTTCTTTTTAGGTTTAGGTTTTTTAGTTTAGGTTTTTTATTATATTTTTTTTTTATTTTATTTTTGGTTTATGTTTTATTTATTTATTTTATTTTTTAAACTTTATTTAGTTTTGGTTTAGGTTTTAGCATTTTAGGGTTTAGGTTTATTGGTTTAGGGTTTAAGGTTTAGGGTTCATTTAGGGGTTAGGTTTTTTATTTTTTTTATTTTTATTTTATTTTTTTTTAAATTAAATAAACTCGTGGTTTAGGGTTTAGTTTATAGTTTATCAGATTAGGGTTTAGATTTTAGGGTTTAGGGTTTAAGTTTTAGGTTTTAGGTTTTAGAGGTTTAGTTTAGGGTTTAGGTTTAGGTTTGATTTAGGGTTTAGGATTAAGTGTTTAGGGTTAGGGGTTTAGGTTTAGGTTTAGGGTTTTAGGGTGTAAGGTTTATAGTGGTAGTTTAGTTTGGATTAGGGTTTAGAGTTTAGGATTAGGGTTTTGATTTAGTTTAGTTTAGGAGTTGTTTAGGGTTTAGGGTTTTTAGTGTTTAAGTTTAGGTTTTATATGTTTATGTTGTAGGTTTAGTTTAGGGTTTAGGGTTTAGGTTAGGGTTTAGGGATTAGATTTGTTTTCTTTAGGTTTATTTTAGGTTTATTTTTTTATTTAGTTTATGTTTATTTATTTTAGTTTAGGTTTTCTTTAGTTTATTTTAGGTTTAGGTTTATTGTTTATTTTGTTAGTTTTATTTTTATTTTATTTTTTTGTTTAGGTTTTACTTTTTATTTTTAGGTTTTGGTTTAGGTTTTTAATTTATTTTTCTAGGTTTAAGTTTTAGGTTTTTATTTTAGGTTTATTTTAAGTTTTTTTTTTGTAGTTTAGGCTTAGGTTGATCTTTTATTTGTTTTATTTTATTTAGTTTAGGGTTTAGGTTTAGTTTATTTTTGGTTTAGGTTTGGGTATTATTTATTTTAGTTGAGTTTATTTTAGTTTATGTTTATGTTTATTTTATTTTGTTTATTTTAGGTTTATGTTTTTTTCTTAAGTTTAGGGTTTAGGTTGTATTTTTTATTAATTTTTAGGTTTATTTTTTTGGTTTAGGTTTTTATTTAGTTATTATTTTATTTTATTTTAGGTTTATTTTATTTTATTTTACATTTAGTTTTTATTTTATTTAGGTTTTCTATTTTTTATTTATTTTATTTTTTAGTTTATTTTATGGATTTATTTATTTTAGTTTTCATTTTTTATTTTATTTTCTTTTTAGGTTTAGGTTTTGGTTTAGTTTTTGGTTTTAGTTTAGGTTTTTATTTTATTTATTTTTATTATTTTATTTGGGTTTATGTTTTATTTATTTATTTTATTTTTAGGCTTTATTTAGTTTAGGTTTAGGTTTTTAGCATTTTAGGGTTTTGGGTTTAAGGTTTTTGGGTTTAGGGTTTAGGGTTTAGGGTTTGTTTTAGGGTTTAAGGTTAGGGTTATTTTATTTTTTAATTTTTTATTTTATTTTTTTTATTAAGTATTTGTAGGGTTTAGGGTTTAGGGTTTAGGATTTAAGGTTTAGTTTAGGGTTTAGTGTTTAAGGTTTTCTTTTAAATTAAGTAAACCAATAGGTTTAAGTTTATTTCATTTATTTATTTTATTTTATTTTATATTTTATATTTTTTATTTAATTTAATTATTTATTTATTTTAGGTTTTTTTTATTTTAGTTTATTTTTAGGTTTAGGTTTAGGTTTATGTTTAGTTTTAGTTTAGTTTTATTTTTTTTTATTCTTTAGGTTAAGGTTTTATTTTTTTTATTTTAGGTATATGTTTAGGTTTTATTTTATTTTTTTTTAGGTTTAGGTTTTAGGTTTTTATTTTAGTTTTTTTAGGTTTTTTTAGTTTAAGTTTAGGTTTATTTCTAGTTTATTTTATTTTATTTAGTTTTGGGTTTAAGTTTTATTTATTTTTGTTTAGTTTATTTTAATTTAAGTTTATGTTTATTTTATTTTGTTTATTTTAGGTTTAGTTTTTTTTTAGTTTAGGGTTTAGTTTTATTTTTTATTTATTTTTAGGTTTATTTTAGTTTTAAGTTTTTATTTTATTTAGGTTTAGTTTTTTTCTAACAGAGAACAAATTAATATTCAATATTTCTTCTTTTCGCTTTCATCAACCAAGTAGCACATTAAGTTTTCTAAGACACACATGATGACATAGATAAAAAAACACGCATAGAGCAAATCAAAACCCTATATAACTAGCTCTGTGTAAAGATAATTCCATAAGTAGCGATTGGATCGAGTTCTTCAATTTAGTTCATCGAACTACCCCGGCCTCTCGGTAGCATGATCCACCATCATATCCCGATCTCTCCCTCACGGCGGCAGTAACCTGTCATTCTCTCCATAACCACCTTGCTCAGTACCACCTCCATATCCAGCACCTCAGATCCTCCACTCAGATGCGCCACCTCTGTTGGCTTAATGAGCCTCATGTTCAATCGATCAATTTTGATGATAACAAACAAATGCTTGGATGTTCTAATGTATGTTTTATGTGTTTTAGATATATTAATTGCTAATTGCATATCCAATACATCTCATAATATGTTTGAGGAAATTACAAGAATAGAAGAATGAAATATTGATCAAAATGGATTATGTGAAGCTCAAGATATAATATTTTAGGTTATATGCATTTATAACTATCTTAAAAATTCATATGAGTTCATTGACATGAATCAATTTGCTCACAACTTAACATATTATTATTTTTTATTTTAAATAATGATAATGAGGTTAATTTATATAAATCTCTATCTAATTAACATTCAATTATATGTTTCATACATAGCATTTGAATTGTCAAAATAATAAATGATAATAAATTATGACTATTAAGTGTAATTAGTTTATATATTTATATAATTAAAATTTTAATTTAATTTTAAGGTTATATGATAACTAACATATGTATGATTATATATAAATTATATCATAATATTTAAATATCATATTTCAAAATTAACAAAAATATGTGGAATGTTGTATTTTAGCCAAAGTCATCTTATAATCAAGGAATTTATATCTAATTTCATCTCCAATGGATTCCTTGGATTTTTTTCTTTAATTTGATAGGTTACATGACCCACGTTTGATTAAAATTGAATTTAATATGACTTTTCAAACATTAGATGATTTTAATAATGATTGCATTCTATATGCTTTGAAGCCATATTTGATTATTTTGACTTGCCCATGAATAGCTAATTTTGGTTGTTTAAATTTAATATTTATTTAAAATAAATTATATTTTTATTGAATATTAAATTATTATATGATAAATTGATGTTAGAATAATATATTTTTTGAAATAATTCAAAATGATCTTCTTGCTTATAAATAGCCCTCATTCTCTTCAAGAAAGCATTCCTCATTCAAATTCAAAATCCCTCCAGCAAATCTAAGAGAGAAAATTTCCTAGATTTTCCTTCCAAGTGTTCTCCAAATATTGCAAGATCAAATCCTTGGTTTGGAAGCTTCAACATCTTCAACTAAGCAAGCTTTCTCAAATTACTTGAGTTTGTTTTCTTGATCTTAATCCTTTTTTTAGTTATTCATACTATTTTCACCATCTATTTATTCTTTCCAATTTATACTTTTTGGTGGATTAGTCTTTGGACATCAAAGTCTAAGTTTTTCACATCAAAGTTTCTTCAATCATTTTTTGTGAAAAACTCTTGTGATAGTTTGTAGGATTTATTTCAAGGTTGAAATTTTATCTTCCTACAAATTTCTTTTGTTCTTGAAATATTTCTTCATTAGTCTTATTAGAAAGATCATTTATTCTTAAATCTATTTTAGAAGTTTATTTTAAGCATTTTAAATTAATTTATTATGCTGATATTATTTTCATATTTGCTAGATCTCTCTTATTAATTAAAAGCTTACTAGCCTACTTAGATCTATTATATACTAATTTTATTTAAGTATTTTATGATCATTTGCATTAATTGAAAGCATCTTTTGGTTAAAATAAAATAAATTATTCTTTGCTGAAATTTATTTGTGCAAAAGAATATTGTGAATTTATTTTGAAATCATTTTATATTAGTCTACAAATTGTAATAACATAAACATCTTAGTAAGATCACTTTAAGATATTTATTTTATTATTTCTTATCAATATTAAGTGAGCATTTTATCTTGCCAAATTTTTAAGTTGTAAAGTAATCATTTATAAGTTTTGAGATCACTTTTGAATTGGATAGCTTGGTATATTTGTGAGAGATATATTTTATCAAAATTTATTATTTTGTATTTTTTATTTCATCTTGTAAAATTTATATTGGGGTTGTACTCACCCCTTTGTAGGAAAGTACATATTATTGTAGGGGTTATACTCACCCCATTATAGGAGAGAACTATTTGTAAGCAATTTTGCATTTAGTGGATTCCTAGCCAGGGGTGGCTAGGGGTGGACGTAGGCTGGTTTGGGGTTTTGGCCAAACCACGTATTCTCTCTTTACTTTCCTACTTTTATTTTTGTAGCATTAAAAATTTTTTGTGTCATTATAAATTCAAAAATTAATTTTCTACTAAAACTTAAAATTTAAGATTTAACTTTTAAAATTTTTAATATTGCCCAATTCACACCCCATCGCCCAATTCTAAAGTTGTGAATTTAACTTATGAAGGAACTAGTGAAGTTAGAGATGCTCATAAATAGACTTATTCATGAATATGAGTTATTTCATATGTCTCCTTGAATCTATTTCGATATGTATACTAGATTCATGAAAATAATTAACACATTGCATTCTTTTGGAAAATATTTAGGAATCAAGACTTAGTCTATAAGATTCTTAGATGTCTTCCAAAAGAATGGGAAGCTAAAGTAACTATTAGTGAAGCTAAAGATTTATCTACTTATCCACTTGATCTTTTGGGTTCTTTGATAGCACATGAATAGGTTATTGCTCAAACGGATAAGATGGATAACTCAGCCAAAAGGGAGAAGGAGAAAGGAAAAGCCATACATTACACGTTGATGATAGTGATGAACATAACACCTTAAGCTCATATGGTGATAGTGATGAGGTGGTCATTCTATCCAAAAGGCTTGGGAACTTGCTAAGGAAGAAGAATCAAAGGTATAAAAAAATCTAAAAAATATAAATTTCAAACTAAGAAATTTCTTGTAGGTGAAGGGATCATTTGCCACCATTGTAAAAAGCCTAGACACATAAGAGGTGATTGTCCAAAACTTGCTAAATCATAGAAAAAAGAAATTAATGTGGATAGAAGAAAAAATATGAAGGAGAAAAAGTAACACAAATATAAGAAGAAGGCTTTATGGGCTAATCATTCAATCAAATCAAGTACTTGCTCATCCAGATGAAGAGGTCAACATATGTCTTATGGAAAATGGAGAATCTGACTTAGATTCTCAAGAGGTATGTAATGATATATCTTATGATGAATTAGATAATGCTTTTAATAATTTAGTTATTTAATATAAAAAGATTAAAAAAATACAAAACCTTAGAAAAAGAACATAAAAATTTAGATATGCATTTTTGTGATTTAAAAAATGTATGTGATAATTTAAAAGTAAAAATATTTGTTCCTATGTAAACTTGAAAGAGAGAATATCTTATTAAAAGCAAGATTAGAATTATGTTTGAAACCACAAGTTCATTATAATGCTTCATCAAGAAAACATTTAATAAAAATTATTTGCATCATGTACATCCCACTCATATATCTTATAATTATTGTGCTAAGCCATATGCAAACACTAATGTTTGGTGCAACTATTATGATAGAAAAGGGCATATTTCATTTGATTACTATGCACATAAATTACAAAACACTAAGCAATCAACTTATGTATCTCAAAAGGTATAACCTGATAAACCACACATGCAAGATATCTTTTCAATTTAGAATGTGGACCCAAACATGTTTGGGTTCCAAAGCACATGTGATTTTCTTTTTTAGAATGCCTTCAAAGCAAAATCAAAGAAGGTGTATGGTTCTTGGACAGTGGATGTTGAAGACATATGATGGGAGACAAAGATAAATTCACAACTTTAGAATCAAGTGATGGAGGATTTGTTACATATGGAGATAATGCAAAAGGAAGATCATTGGCATTGGTTATATTTGTAGAATTCTATCACTTTAGATAAAGTTTTCTAGTAGAAGGATTAAAACATAAATTAATTTCTATTAGTCAATTATGTGATAGAGGTTTGAATGTAGTATTTCATGCATCATATTATATTATAAAAAAATAATGAAAATGTTTTGTTAATAGGACAAAGACATAAAAATATTTTTGTCATTGATCTAGATAGCTTTCATGATGTGAATTTGAATTTCTTTATTTTAAAAGAACTCATGATGATATATGGTTATGGCAAAGGAGACTATATCATATAAACATGCACACACTCAATAAAATTGCTAAACTTGATTTAGTAGTTGGATTACCTAAATTAAATTTTCATTCAAACTATGTTTGTGATGCATGTATTCATGGAAAGCATTCTAGAAGCTCATTTACAAGTAAAAATATTGTTTCTACTTCTAGACTCTAGAATTGTTGCACATGGATTTATTTGTCCAATTAGCACCACTAGCTTTGGTGAAAAAAATTATGGTTTTGTGATTATTGATAATTTCTCCTGATATACTTGGGTTTTGTTTGTAACTTGCAAGGATGATGCTTTTGTTGAGTTTAGGAAGTTTTCTAAATATATTCAAAGAGAACAAGGCCTTTTGATTAATAGGGCTCAAACTGATCATGGTGACAAATCTGAAAATAAATTATTTGAGGATTATTACGATGAACATGGGATTAGACATAATTTTTTTAGAACTCACCAACAAAATGGAGTAGTAGAGAGAAAAAGTAGAATATTAATTGAATTAAGTAGATCTATGCTTGATGAGTATAAATTGCAAAAAATTTTTTTGGGAAGCAATTAATATTGCATGTTATGTGATGAATAGGATCTATTTTAGACCAATTTTGAAGAAGACACCCTATGAATTATTTTTTTGGAAAGAACCCTAAGATTGAACACTTTCATGTATTTGGATGTAAATGTTTTATTTTGAATAATGGAAAAGAGCATTTAGGTAAGTTTGATTACAAATCAGATGATGGCATTTTCTTAGGATACTCTTTTTCTAGTAGAGCTTATAGAGTTTTCAATAAAAGAAAATTATTTTTTTTTTATTTATTTTATTTTTAGGTTTTATTTAGTTTAGGCTTAGATTTTTAGCTTTTTAGGGTTTAAGGTTTAGGGTTACTTTAAGGTTTAGGGTTTAAGATTTATGGTTTTGGGTTTAGGGTTTAGGGTTTAGGGTTTAGTGTTTAGGGTTTGGGGTCCAGGTTTTAGGATTTTGTGTTTAAGTTTTAGGGTTATGGTTTAGGGTTTAGAGTTTATAGGGTTTAGGGCTTAGGGTTTTATTTAACAGAGAACAAATTCAGATTCAACATTTTTTTTGATTTCATAAACCAAGTAACCCACCAAGTTCTTTGAGACAAAAAGTGAAGACATGGATCAAAAATGAAATATAGCATAGATGGATCGACCATTCTTCAATTTCTCCATTTCCCATCAAAACCATCCCAACCTCTCAAGTAGAGAGACCCACCATCATAACCCCGATCTCTCCCTCCGCCACCACCACGGTTGTAACCTCCATCGGTCCTCCCGCATCCATAACCAGCACTGCTCCGACCACCACCTCCATATCCACTAGCACCTCCAGATCCCCCACCACCACTGCGGTAACCACCGCCTCCGCCTTAACCTCCCCGCTAGATCTAGACTGAGGCTGGTTGATGGTGATGTTCTTACCATTAAGGTTCTGCCCATTCTTAGGGTTTAGGTTTATTAGGTATTATGGTTTAGGTTTATTTTTAAATTTATTTTGTTACTTTAGGTTTAGGTTTAGAATTTTGGGTTTAGGGTTTAGGGTTTAGGGTTAGGGTTTGCGGTTTAAGGTTTAGGTTGTAGGTTTAGGGTTTATGGTTTATGGTTTAGGGTTTAGAGTTTACGATTTAGGGTTTAAGGTTTTTTTTTTAAATTAAGTAAACCGGTAGGTTTTGGTTTATTTGGTAAGTTAAGTTTTTTTTTATGTTAGTTTACTTTATTTTTAATTTATATTTAGGTTTATTTTATTTTATTTAGTTTAGTTTATTTATTTTAGGTTTTTTAATTTATATTTTTTAGGTTTAGTTTATTTTTAGTAGTTTTATTTATATTTTATTTTTTAGGTTATGTTTTATTTTTTATTTTTTAGGTTTATGTTTTGATTTTTATTTTATTTTTTTTAAGGTTTAGGTTTTAGGTTTTATTATAGGTTTATTTTTAAGTTTTAATTTTTAGTTTAGGTTTAGGTTTAGTTTTAGTTTATTTTATTTTATTTAGTTTAGGTTTAGGTTTAGGTTTTATTTATTTTAGTTTAGGTTTAGGTTTATTTTATTTTGTTGATTTTATATTTATTTTAGTTTTAGGGTTTTTTTAGTTTAGGGTTTTGATTTTGTTTTTTATTTATTTTCAGGTTTACTTTATAGGTTTAGATTTTTATTTAGCTCTTTTTTAATTATTTTAGGTTTATTTTATTTTTATTTTATGTTTAGTTTTTATTTTATTTAGGTTTTTTATTCTAAATTTTATTTTATTTTTTAATTTAGTTTTGGTTTTTATTTTTTTATTTTATTTTTAAATATTATTTTCTTTCATTTTAAGGTTTAGGTTTATGTTTTTACTTTATTTCATTTTATTATTTTATTTAGGTTTAGGTTTTTTTAATTATCTTATTTTTTAGGTTTTATTTAGTTTAGGTTTAGGTTTTTATGTTTTTAAGGTTTAGGGTTGAGGGTTTAGAGTTTTAGGATTTAGGTTTTAGGGTTTAGGGTTTATGGTTAGGGTTTAGGGTTTAGAATTTAGCATATAGGATTTAGTGGTTAAGCTTTAGAGTTTTGGGTTTTTAGATTTTATGGTTTAAAGTTTAAGGTTAGCTTAGGGATTAGGGTTAGTTTAGAATTTAGCATTTTAGTGTTTAGGGTTTAGGCTTTAGGATTTAGGGTTTAGTATTTAGGGTTAGTTTATAGTTTAGGGTTTATGCTTTTAGGATATAGGGTTTAGGGTTTAGGGTTTCAGGTTTAGGTTAGGTAGGGTTTAGGGTTTAGGGCTTTTAATTTAAAGTTTAGGGTTAGTTTATGGTTTAGGGTATTTTAGAGTTTAGGGTTTTAGGTTTAGGGTTTTAGGTTTAATGTTTAGGGTTATAGTTTTAGGGTTTAGGTTTAGTCTTAGAGTTTATCGTTTGGTTAGTTTTAGAGTTTATGCTTTAAGGTTTAGGGTTTAGGGTTTAGGATTTGAAGTTTATGGTTTAGGGTTCAGTGTTTAAGGCTTTTTTTAATTAAGTAAACTAGTATGTTTAGGTTTATTTAGTTTATTTTTTATTTATTTTAGTTTATTTTATTCTATATTTAATTTATGTTTATTTTTTATTTTATTTTGTTTAGTTTATTTATTTTAAGTTATTTATATTAGTTTAGGAATTTTATTTTAGTTTCTTTTTTATGTTTAAGTTTATGTTTATTTCTTAGTTTAGTTTTATTTTTATATTACTTTTTAGGTTTAGTTTTATTTTTATTTTAGGTTTATGTGTAGGTTTTTTATTTTTTTTAAGTTTAGGTTTTAGGCTTTTATTTTAAGTTTATTTTTAGGTATTATTTTTAAGTTTATGTTTAGTTTTATTTTTATTTTATTTTATTTTATTTAGTTCAGGGTTTAGGTTTCGGTTTTGGTTTTATTTATTTTAGTTTATGTTTAGGTTTTTTTTATTTTGTTTATTTTAGGTTTAGGTTTTTTTAGTATAAGATTTAGGTTTTATTTTTTATTTATTTTTAGGTGTTTTCAGCTTTATTTTAAAGGTTTATTTTTTTTCTAATTTTATTTTATTTTATTTTATTTTAGGTTTTTTTTATTTTATGTTTAGTTTTTATTTTATTTAGGTTTTTTATTTTTAGGTTTATTTTCTTTATTAGTTTAGTTTAGGTTTTTATTTAATTTATTTTTGTTTAGTTTCTATTTTTTATTTTTTTATTTCTAAGTTCAGGTTTAGGTTTAGGTTTAGGTTTAGGTTTAGGCTTAGGTTTTAGTTTAAGTTTTTATTCTATTTTATTTATTTATTTAATTAAGGTTTAGGTTTTTTTACATTTTATTTAATTTAGGTTTAGGTTTTTAGGTTTTTAGGTTTTTAAGGTTTAAGGTTTAGGGTTTAGGGCTTAGGGTTTAGGATTTATTTTAGGGTTTGTTTTAGGGTTAAGGATGATCAAATCAAATAAGATTATTTAAAGCAAACCAAAGATACTTTATCAATTAAGTTTTGGATTTGATTTGATTTAAAGAGGAGAAGAGAAATCATCACTTACTTTTAAACCCATTCCACATATATTTGATTTAATTTAAGAAAATGTTATTAAGTTGCTTTTTTATGGGTTAATTAAGTTGAACCCTTAATTAGATGAATTAATTACCCTTACTTATGTCACCTTAAAGTAATTAACTAAGTATGAGCCAACATGATATGCATGAAAATAAACTTGTAATGATCTAGGAAATAAAAGGGGCCTAATGCAATTGGCTCATGATTAATAATTAATTAGATTAAGGGACTTAATTAATTACTCTTATGGTTTTCCCACACATGTGGACTAACCATAATTTCATTAAACTCTTTTAGGTTATAAAACACATAAAGATCTACCCCATGATTTAATTAATTAAGGTCTGATGTGATTATGATTTCAATTTGATTAAGTGATTTAATTAATTAGTTAAATCTTAATTAATTTCATTTTAAAAAAGCATGAAATGAACTTAGGGAAAGTGGGCCAAACCCTATTCTTTAGTTAACTTACTGTTGAACAATGATTAATAAACTTAATTAACCAATTTATTACTATTCATGGGATTAATTAAGCATTAATTAACTTAAAAGAGTAGTTATGGTTTAATTAGTCAATTTTCCTGACTAAGTGAGCAATAAATCCCAAGAAAATCATGGGAGGCATAGGTCATCCCATTAAATTAGCCCACAAATTTTTGGGATTAATTGCCCAAGTAATTAAGGAGTAATTAAGCTAATTAATTTTGTAGTTAAACCTTAATTACAATTTAAAATTAATTAAGATAAATTTTAATTAATTCTTCTATGAAATACCATTAATATTAGTATTTATTTGCATTTTTTTGACTTTGGTATGATTTTCTATGTTTTTAGAAGTTTTATCCATTATTAATTATTTATTAAGCCTAATTAAAGCCTAATCGTATTGGCCATGTGGCGCGCTGATGTGACACACTTTCCACGTAGCGCTGTGGGATTGGCTACTTAAAACTTACCCGACTCAGGGCCTACATGGCGATGACGAATGCGCTTTCTCATCTCATTGTTCGATCTGAGATCAGATGGCTACGATTTATCCCATAGCTTAATAGGATTAAATTACATCGATCTAGCGAATCTAATCATGGTCGTCCATTCTGATTGCATAGAATGGATGGTGCGTGATCTAACGTCATGCAAGTAAGGGAGAATGGAGTCCGTCCGGCATTGCTCACTTGATCCGAGCTTACCCGAGCAAGGATCAACTCTAAAAGGATCTCACACCTTCAGGACATCGATCGAAGGGGATCCAACGGTCAAGATCACATGAGATGGGAGTTTTCTTCAAAAAGCTCCAACCTAATTTTATCTAAGGATTAGTTTTGGAAGCATACCTTGAGCTCAAGAGGCGGTGGAAATGATTGAGGATGCTTCATCTAGTGGAGATGAAGCCCTATTGAGCAACAATTGGATCAATTCCTTGACGTTCACTCAGAAGTACATGAATCAATGATTCGGAGCAATACTTTGACTTACGCCCCACCTCTGGTGCTCGGAAAGCTTGGGAGATGATTTGTTCTTGCTCAACGATGCCTAGGGAAGATGCGTGCAAAGTTAATTTGAGTTTTATGGAGAAATGGGAAAGTTACGCCGAAAATGAAGTGTCCTATTTTGGGATAGATGAGAATGGCATTTTCTGATTGAGGAATGAGCTTGGGTGCTTAGGGAATGGCTTTAGCAGCTTATCTTCGGTAGCTAGGGCTTTGAAGAATGATTTTTATATGTGTTTGAATGGAAATGAGTGGGTGTATACCCCCTTCATCTTGATCGGACAGTAGGATCAAGTTTGGCTTCTAGTGGTTGTTCAACCATCTCTGGGAGTCGTGGGTGGTAGGTAGGAGGTTAGTTTGCTCAGCTTGGTTAGTTGAAGGTGTGGAGGTGGCTGCCAAGAAAGAATCATGGGTGTCCTATGGGTTTCAAATAATCCAATGGGGAGGGTGAGGTGATTTCACCTCCAATGGGTCATATCCAACCCAACAACCCCTTAGGTCAGGTTGAGCAGTGTCCTAGGTGCTTAGATGGACAATTGGGAGAGTACCAAGTGGCCAAGGAATGGAAATGACTACTCACATGGGAGATTTGTCTCATGTGATGCCCTTGAGCCAAGGGTAGAATGATCATTTGGCATTGGATTTGATTTGGACAGATTTGAAATGAGCAAAAAGTAGGTTAGCCCAAATTTCAAGTGAAATGGAGTTGGTTTAGTTAGGTTTGGCTTAATTTGACTCATTTAGGTCAAATTAGGTTAGGTTGGGTCAAGTTGACCAATTGGTCAAATTGGGTCAAACCAAGGGTTGGGCCAAGTTCATATGATTATTCAAGATGTTTTGGTTCAATTGGTTTGGTTTGGTTTGACTTAGATTTGATTTTGGCTCATTTGAATTCATTTGGATCAAATGGGTTAAGTTGACCAATTTGACAAAATTGGCCAAATTGGCTTGGGTTGGGTGTTGGTTTGGGTTTAATTGACCAATTGAAGATGATTGTAAGCTTTGGTTTCAATTAATTTGGATTTTATTTTGATTTAGGCTAACTTGAACCTTTAGGTCAATTTAGGCTAAGTAGGTTAATTGGGTTCAATTAGGTCCAATCATGGTTTTGGTCAAGTTCAACAATCAATTTGGAATGAACTTGAGCCATTGGTTACAATCAATTTGGTTTATATTTTGATTTGACACAATTTGTTCCTTCAGGTCAATTTGGGTCAACTTGGATCAAGAGGGCCAATTGGATTTTGTTTGACACAATTGAAGGTTAAGTCATATTCAAATATTAATTTTGATTTGGTATGAATCTTTGGTTTTAAGGGATTTGGCTTATGTTACAAATTGGCTAGTTTGGGTTCATATGGGTTAAGGGATTGACTTGGTCAAATGACCAAGTTGACTTGGTTTGACACAATTTGTGATAATTGATCAACCTAGGGTGAACAACAATCATAATGGAAGGTTTTGATCGGCTTGATTCAATCCAATTTAGGTAGGATTATAACTTGGCTCAAATAGGTTAAATTTTCCACTTTGGATCAAGTGGACCAATTTGGTTTAGTTAGCTGAATTTTTCATTGAGTTTGATTTAGTTGAGTTTATATATGAATTTGGGATTGATATATAAATTCAATTACGTCTTGGGTTCAAATGGTTTTGCTTCATTTGAGCATTTCAAGTCAAAAGGGTTAAGTTGGGTTTGACTTGGGTTGATTTTGTTTGGCTTGATGATTGTAGATTTCATTTTATATTTGTGAATATGATTGAAGGTATTATTGATTCATGAGAAAATAAATTGAATTTGGGTTTTTTGGAATTTGGCTATGTCCATGGAGTTGGGTCATGTGGCTTATGTTTGGATTTTTTTATTTGGTTTAGTTTTGATGATTTAAATGTATATTTCATTTAACTTTGTGAAGATGACTGAAAATATGATTGATTTGTGATAAAATTAATTAAGTTTGACATGATTTGGATTAATATTTGGCTAAGTCCATGGGATAGGTCATAGGGCTTAGGAAGGGTTTTGATTTAATTTGATTTAGTTTGATTTAGTTTTGATCATTTGAATGTAGATTTGATTTATATTTAAAAAGATGATTGAAGACATAAATTGATTATGAGAAAATCAATTTGATTTGGATTAAGATTTGGCTAAGTCCACGGAATAGGTCATATGGCTTAGGAAGGATTTCAAGTTTGGATTTGATCATGGGCTTCAATCATTTAGTTTTGGAATTTGAGTTTGGATTTGGATATTAATTTGATGTTTGGTTTTAGAAGGTGAACATGGATTGGATTTGGGTTGTAGGGTAGGTGGATTATCCCTGTCTCGAGGCATAACCAAATCCTATCGTTAACCATCTAAGTCTTTAGCTTAGGTTAAGTGTTTACCTAATTGTTAGAATTATCTTATGATTAGGGAATTCTTAGTGTCTAGAAGACTCCTAAGTCTAAGATGGGAAGATTGAATCTGCGCTCTAAATGTGAGGTCAACAGGCCTTAGGCTCTATAGTGTTGCCCTTGGAGATAGATGATTGGAAGACCGAAGCCAAGTTTGACATTATAGACTCAAATACATCTTTCAATGCTTTGCTTGGGAGAACATGGATACATAAGAATAATATAATTCCATCCTCTCTACATCAGTGTATGAAGTTTGTGAGAGATGGGATCATCTACTGTATCAGAGGAGATCTTAAGCCATTTACAATTCACAAGGTCATCATATATGAGGATGCAGCTTACTTATTCCCTCAAAATCAACAAGTCTATTATCGAGTACTTGGCCAAAGTTTAAAAATAAAAAAATAAAATAAAAAAGAAAAAGAAAGGGTTTAGGGTTTAGGGTTAGTTTAAAGTTTAGAGTTTATGGTTTTAGGGTTTAAGGTTTAGGGTTTAGGGTCTAGGGTTAGGGTTTAGGGTTTAGGGTTTAGGTTTAGGGTTTGGGGTTTAGGGTTTAGGGTTTAGAATAAAAGTTTATGGGTTAGGTTTAGGGTTTAGGGTTTAGGGTCTTAGGGTTTATGCTTTTACGGTTTAGGGTTTAGGGTTTGGAGTTTGAGATTTAGGGTTTAGGGTTTAGGGTTTAGGGTTTAGGATTTAGTGTTTAGTGTTTAGGTTTTTAGGATTTATGTTTTTAGGATTTAGGGTTTAGGGTTAGGGTTTTTTTAGGGTTTAGGGTTTAGCATTTAGTGTTGTAGGTTTAGGTTTAGGATTTAGTGTTTAATGTTTTCTTATTTTTAATTAAGTAAATTAGTAGGTTTAAGTTTATTAAGTTTATCTACTTTATTTTTTATTTATTTTAGTTTATTTTTGTTTATTTTATTTTCTATTTTTTTATGTTTACTTTTTATTTTTATTTAGTTTAGTTTATTTATTTTAGATTTATTTATTTTTAGTTTATCTTTTAGGTTTAGGTTTAGTTTTGATGGATAGGTTATTACTCAAAGGGATAAGATGGATAACTTAGCCAAAAGGGAGAAGGATAAGGGAAAAGCCATTACATTACAAGTTGTTGATAGTGATGAATATAACACCTTAAGCTTGGATGGTGATAGTGATGAGGTGGTCATTCTATCCAAAAGGCTTGGAACATGCTAAGGAAGAAGAATCAAAGGTATAAAAAAATCTCAAAATTAGAAATTTCAAACTAAGAAATTTCTTGCAAGTGAAGGGATCATTTGCTACCATTGTAAAAGCCTAGACACATAAGAGGTGATTGTCCAAAACTTGTTGAATCAAAGAAGAATGAGATTGATGTGGATAGAAGAAAAAAATGAAGGAGAAAAAGTACCCCAAGAAGAAGAAGAAGGCTTTATGGGCCAATCCAGATTCAAATGAATCAAGTACTTGCTCACCCGATGAAGAGGTCAACATATGTCATATGGAAAATGGAGAATCTGACTTAGATTCTCAGGAGGTATGTAATGATATATCTTATGATGAATTATATAATGCTTTTAATAATTTAGTTATTTCATATAAAAAATTTAAAAAATACAAAACCTTAGAAAAGAACATAAAAATTTAGATATGCATTTTTGTAATTTAAAAAAATGTATGTGATAATTTAAAAAGTAAAAATATTTGTTCCTTGTATGTAAACTTGAAAGAGAGAATATCTTATTAAAAGAAAAATTAGAATTATGTTTGAAATCACAAGTTCATTATAATGATTCATCAAGTAAAACATTTAATAAAAATTATTTGCATCATACACATCCCACTCATATATCTTATAATTATTGTGCTAAGCCATATGCAAACACTAATGTTTGGTGCAACTATTATGATAGAAAAGGGCATATTTCATTTGATTGCTATGCACGTAAATTAGAAAACACTAAGCAATCATCTTATGTATTAGTACCAAAAGGTACAAGCACTACACAAACCACACATGCAAGATATCTTGCTTCGAATTTAGAATGTGGACCCAAACATGTTTGGGTTCGAAAAGTTAACATGTGATTTTCTTTTGTAGGAATGCCTTCAAAGAAAAATCAAAGAAGGCATGTGTTACTTGGACAGTGGATGTTCAAGACATATGACGGGAGATAATGATAAATTCACAACTTTAGAATCAACTAATGGAGGATTTGTTACATATGGAGATAATGCAAAAGGAAAGATCATTGGCATTGGTTATATTTGTAAGAATTCTATCACTTTAGATAAAGTTTTTCTAGTAGAAGCATTAAAACATAATTTAATTTCTATAAGTCAATTATGTGATAAAGGTTTGAATGTATTTCATGCATCATATTGTATTATAAAAATATTGAAAATGTTTTGTTAGTAGGACAAAGACATAAAAATATTTATGTCATTGATTTAGATAGCTTTCATTATGTGAATTTGAATTTACTTTATTTTAAAAGCACTCATGATGATATATGGTTATGGCAAAGGAGACTATGTCATATTAACAACACACACTCAATAAAATTGCTAAACTTGATTTAGTAGTTGGATTGCCTGAATTAAATTTTCATTCAAACTATGTTTGTGATGCATGTATTTATGGAAAGCATTGTAGAACCTCATTTACAAGTAAAAATATTGTTTCTACTTCTAAACCTCTAGAATTGTTGCACATGGATTTATTTGGTCTAATTAGCACCACTAGCTTAGGTGGAAAAAATTATGGTTTTGTGATTGTTGATGATTTCTCAAGATATACTTGGGTTTTGTTTATAACTTGCAAGAATGATGCTTTTGTTGAGTTTAGAAAGTTTTCTAAATATATTCAAAGAGAACAAGTCCTTTTGATTAATAGGGTTCAAACTGATCATGGTGACAAATTTGAAAATAAATTATTTGAGGATTATTGTGATGAACATGGGATTAGACATAATTTTTTTGCACCTAGAACTCCCCAACAAAATGGAGTAGTAGGGAGAAAAAGTAGAATATTAATTAAATTAAGTAGATCTATGCTTGATGAGTATAAATTGCAAAAATATTTTTTGGGCAGAAGCAATAAATATTGCATGTTATGTGATGAATAGGATCTATTTTAGACCAATTTTGAAGAAGACACCCAAGATTGAACACTTTCATGTATTTGGATGTAAATGTTTTTTTTTTGAATAATGGAAAAGAGCATTTAGATAAGTTTGATTACAAATCTGATGATGGTATTTTCTTAGGATACTTTCTTTCTTGTTAAGCTTATAGAATTTTCAATAAAATAAAATTAGTATTATTTATTTATTTTATTTTTAAGTTTTATTTAGTTTAGGTTTAGATTTTTAGCTTTTTAGGGTTTAGCTTTTAGGGTTTAAGGTTTAGGGTTTGGGGTTTAGGGTTTAGGGTTTAGGGTTTAGGGTTTAGTGTTTAGGGTTTGGGGTTTAAGGTTTAGGATTTTGGGTTTAGGTTTTAGGGTTAGGGTTTAGGGTTTAGGGCCTAGGGTCTTTTTTAACAGAGAACAAATTCAGATTCAGCATTTATTTTTTTCGATTTCCTCCACCAAGTTTTCTAAGAAAAAAGTGATGACATGGATCAAAATGAGCATGCATAAGCAAAAAAAACCTAAATAATTAGAATCATCTCTAATGTAAAGACATAGTTCCATAATTAGTAGATTGGATCAACCATTCTTCAGTTTCTCCAGTTCCCATCAAAACCACCCCAACCTCTCAAGTAGAGAGATCCACCATCATATCCCCAATCTCTCCCTCCGCCACCACCACAGTTGTAACCTCCGACACTCCTCCCACCTCCATAACCACCCCTGCTCCGACCACCACCTCAATATCCACTAGCACCTCCAGATCCCCTCCCCACCCCGATTACTGCGATAACCACCGCCTCTGCTTTCACCTCCACTGTTAGATCTAGATGGAGGCTGGTTGATGGTGATGTTCCTGCCATTAAGGTTCTGCCCATTCCTAGGGTTTAGGTTTAGGTTTAGGTTTATTAGGTTTTAAGGTTTAGGTTTATGTTTTAATTTATTTTGTTACTTTATGTTTAGGTTTAGGATTTGGGGTTTAGGGTTTAGGGTTTAGGACTATGGTTTACAGTTTAGGGTTTAAGTTGTAGGTTTAGGGTTTATGGTTTAGGTTTTAGGTTTTAGGGTGTAGGATTTGGGGTTTATGGTTTTTTTAAAATTAAGTAAACCGGTAGGTTTAGGTTTATTTAGTATATTAAGGTCTTTTTATGTTAGTTTACTTTATTCTTTATTTATATTAAGGTTTACTTTTTATTTTTATTCAGTTTAGTTTATTTATTTTAAGTTTTTTATTTTAGTATATTTTTTAGGTTTAGGTTTATTTTTTAGTTGAGTTTTATTTTTATTTTATTTTTTAGGTTTATGTTTTATTTTTTATTTTTAGGTTTATGTTTTGATTTTCATTTTATTTTTTAAGGTTTATGTTTTAGGTTTTTATTATAGGTTTATTTTTAAGTTTTAATTTTTAGTTTAGGTTTAGTTTTATTTTTAGTTTATTTTATTATATTTAGTTTAGGTTTAGGGTTTAGGTTTTATTTATTTTAGTTTACTTTATTTTAGTTTAGGTTTAAGTTTATTTTAGTTTTATTTATTTTATATTTATTTTAGTTTTAGGGTTTTTTTAGTTTAGGGTTTAGATTTTAGTTTTTATTTATTTTTAGGTTTATTTTATAGGTTTAGATTTTTATTTAGTTCTTTTTTATTTTATTTTAGGTTTATTTTATTTTGATTTTATGTTTAGTTTTTATTTTATTTAGGTTTTTATTCTAAAGTTTATTTTAATTTTTAGTTTAGTTTAGGTTTTTATTTATTTTATTTTATTTTTACATTATTATTTTCTTTCATTTTAAGGTTTAGGTTTAGGTTTTTACTTTATTTCATTTTATTATTTTATTTAGGTTTAAGTTATTTTTAATTATCTTATTTTTAGGTTTTATTTAGTTCAGTTTAGGTTTTTATGTTTTTAAGGTTTAGGGTTGAGGGTTTGGAGTTTTAGGATTTAGGGTTTTAGGGTTTATGGTTTATGGTTAGGGTTTAGGGTTTAGGGTTTAGCATTTAGGATTTAGTGGTTAAGCTTTAGAGTTTAGGGTTTTTAAATTTTAGGGTTTAAGGTTTAGGGTTAGCTTAGGGTTTAGGGTTAGTTTAGGATTTAGGGTTTTAGGATTTACAATTTAGGCTTTAGGGTTTAGGGTTTAGTGTTTAGGGTAGTTTATAGTTTAGGGTTTATGCTTTTAGGATTTAGGGTTTAGGGTTTCGGGTTTATGGTTAGGGTTAGGGTTTAGGGTTTAGGGTTTAAGGCTTTGGTTTAGGGTTTAGGGTTAGTTTAGTGTTTAGGGTTTTAGGTTTAGGGTTTTAGGTTTAGGTTGTAGTTTTAGGTTTTATGGTTAGTTTTATAGTTTATGGTTTTGGGTTTAGTTTAGGTCACTTTATACTTTAGGGTTTAGGGTTTAGGGTTTAGATTTAAGTTTAGGGTTTAGGTGTTTAAGGTTATTTTAATTAAGTAAACCTAGTTTTTTAGGTTTATTTAGTTTATATTTTATTTTAGTTTATTTTATTCAATATTTAATTTATGTTTATTTTTTATTTTATTTTATTTAGTTTATTTATTTTAAGTTATTTATTTTAGTTTAGGCTTTTTTATTTTAGTTTCTTTTTTAGGTTTAAGTTTATGTTTATTTCTTAGTTTAGTTTTATTTTTATTTTATGTTTTAGGTTAAGGTTTTATTTTTTATTTTTAGGTTTAGGTGTAGGTTTTTATTATATTTTTTAAAGTTTAGGTTTTAGTCTTTTATTTTAAGTTTATTTTTAGGTATTATTTTTTAGTTTAGGTTTAGGTTTATTTTTAGTTTATTTTGTTTTATTTAGTTTAGGGTTTAGGTTTTGGTTTAGGTTTTATTTATTTTAGTTTAGTTTATTTTATTTTAGGTTTATGTTTTTTTTAGTATAGGGTTTTGGTTTTATTTTTTATTTATTTTTGGGTGTTTTTAGCTATTTTTAAGGTTTAATTTTTTATTCAATTTTTATTTTATTTTATTTTATTTTAGGTTTTTTATTTTACATTTAATTTTTATTTTATTTAGGTTTTTTTATTTTTAGGTTTATTTTCTTTGTTAGTTTAGTTTAGGTTTTTATTTAATTTATTTTTGTTTAGTTTTTATTTTTTATTTTATTTTATTTCTAAATTTAGGTTTAGGTTTAAGATTAGGTTTAGGTTTAGGCTTAGGTTTTAGTTTAAGATTTTATTTTATTTTATTTTATTTATTTAATTAAGGTTTAGGTTTTTTTATTTATTTTATTTTTACATTTTATTTAATTTTGGTTTTGGTTTTTAGGTTTTTAGGTTTTTAGGGTTTAAGGTTTAGGGTTTAGTGTTTAGGGTTGTATGGTTTAAGGTTTAGGGTTTAGTGTTTAGGGTTTGTTTTAGGGTTTTTTTAGGGTTAAGGATGATCAAATCAAATAAGATATTTAAAGAAAACCAAAGATTCTTTATTAATTAAGTTTTGGATTTGATTTGATTTAAAGAGGAGAAGAGAAATCATCACTTACTATTTTAAACCCATTTCCACATTAGTTATTTGATTTAATGTAAGGAAATGTAATTAAGTTGATTTTATGTTTTAATTAAGTTGAACCCTTAATTAGATGAATTAATTACCCTTACCTATGTCACCTTAAAGTAATTAACTGAGTATGAGCCAACATGATATGCATGGAAAAAAAACTTGTAATGATCCTATGAAATAAAAGGGGCCTAATGTAATTGGCTCACGATTAATAGTTAATTAGATTAAGGAACTTAATTAATTACTCTTCTGGTTTTCCCACACATGTGGACTAACCATAATTTCATTAAACTCTTTTAGGTTATAAAACACATAAAGATCTACCCTCATGATTTAATTATTTAAGGTTTGATGTGATTATGATTTCAATTTGATTAAGTGATTTAATTAATTAGTTAAATCTTAATTAATTTCATTTTAAAAAAGTGTGAAATGAACATAGGGAAAGGGGGCCCAACCCTATTCTTTAGTTCACTTACTGTTGAACAATGATTAATAAACTTAATTAACCAATTTGTTACTGTTCATGGGATTAATTAATCATTAATTAACTTAAAAGAGTAGTTAAGGTTTAATTAGTCAAGTTTCCTGATTAAGTGAGCAATAAATCCCAAGAAAATCATGGGAGGCATAAGTCATCCCATTAAATTAGCCCACAAATTTTTGGGATTAATTGCTCAAGTAATTAAGGAGTAATTAAGCTAATTAATTTTGTAATTAAAACTTAATTACTATTTAAAATTAGTTAAGATAAATTTTAATTAATTCTCCTATGAAATACCATTAAAATTAGTATTTATTTGCATTTTTTGATTTTACTATGATTATTTATGATTTTTAGAAGTTTTAGCCATTATAAATGATTAATTAAGCCTAATTAAAGCCTAATCCTATTGGCGCCACATGGCATGCTGATGCGACACACTTTTCACATAGCGTTGTGGGATTCGCTACATAAAACTTACCCGACTCGGGGCCTATATGGCGATGGTGAACATGCTTTCTCATCTCGCTGTCTGATTTGAGATCAGATGGTTACAATTAATCCCAAACTTAATATCATCGGATCGATAGTGAATCTAATCATGGTCATCCATTTTGATTGCAGAATGGGCGATCTAACGTCATGCAAGTAAGGGAGAATGGAGTCCGTCCAACATTGCTCACTTGATCTGAGCTTACCCAAGCTAGGATCAACTCCAAAAGGATCCACACCTTCGACATCGATCAAAGAGGATCGCGGTCAAGATCACACGAGATGCAAGTTTTCTTCAAAAAGCTCCAAGCCAATTTTGTCTAAGGATTAGTTTTGGAAGCATACCTTGTCAGAGCTCAAGATCAGTGGCTCAAATGATTGAGGATGCTTTATATAGTGGAGATGAAGCCCTATTGAGCAATAATGCATGAATTCCTCAATGTTCAATCGAAAGTACATAAATCGATGAATTGTAGCATGACTTCGACTTAAGTCCAGCCTCGATGCTCGGGAAGCTTGGGAGATGATTTGTTCTTGCTCAACGAGGCCTACGGAAGGTAAGTGTAAAGTTAATTTGAGTTTTATGGAGAAATGGGAAAGTTAGGTCAAAAATGAAGTGTCCTATTTTGGGATAGACAAGAATGGCATTTTCTGATTGAGGAATGAGCTTGGGAGCTTAGGGAATGGCTCTAGCAGCTTATCTTGGGTAGCTAGGGCTCTGAAGAATGATTTCTTTGTGTGTTTGAGTGGAAATGAGGGGTGTATACCCCCCTTCATCTTGATCAGATAGTGGAATCAGGTTTGGCTTCTAATGGTTGTTCGGCCATCTCTGGGAGTCGTGGGTGGTAGGTAGGAGGTGAGTTTGCTCACCTTGGTTTGAAAAGAAGTAGTGTCTAGGTTTCAAATGCCAAGAAAGAATCATGGTCATGAACAACCCATTGGGTCAGGTTGAGCAGTGTCCTAGGTGCCTAGGTGGACCATTGGGAGAGTACCAAGTGGCCAAGGAATGGTAATGACCACTTACATGGGTGATTTGTCTCATGTGATGCCCTTAAGCCAAGGGTAGAATGATCATTTAGCATTGGATTTGATTTGGATAGATTTGAAATTTCAAGTCAATTTGAGTTGATTTGGTTAAGTTTGGCTCAATTTGACTCATTTAGGTCAAATTAGGTTAGGTTGGGTCAAGTTGACCAATTGGTCAAATTAGGTCAAACCAAGGGTTGGGACAAGTTCATATGATTATTCAAGATGTTTTGGTTCAATTGGTTTGGTTTGGTTTAACTTAGATTTGATTTTGGCTCATTTGAATTCATTTGGGTCAAATCGGTTAAGTTGACCAATTTGAAGAATTGGTCAAAATTGGGTTGGGTGTTGGTTGGGTTTAATTGACCAATTGAAGATGATTGTAGGCTTTGGTTTCAATTAATTTGGATTTTTATTTTGATTTAGGCTAACTTGAACCTTTAGGTCAATTTAGGCTAAGTAAATTTAGGTTCATTAGGTCCAATCATGGTTTTGGTCAAGTTCAACAATCAATTTGGAATGAACTTGAGCCATTGGTTACAATCAATTTGGTTTATATTTTGAGTTGACACAATTTGTTCTTTCAGGTCAATTTGGGTCAACTTGGGTTAGGAGCGCCAATTAGGTTTTGTTTGACATTGAAGGTCAAGTCATATTCAGATATTAATTTTGGTTTGGTATGAATCTTTGGTTTCAAGCGATTTGGCTTAGGATACAATTTGGCTAGTTTGGATTCATATGGGTTAAGGTTGACTTGGTCAAATGATTTGACTTGGTTTGACATAATTTGTGATAATTGATCAACCTAGGATGAACAATAATCACAATGGGAGGTTTTGATCGGCTTGATTCAATCCAATTTATGTAGGATTAGAACTTGGCTCAAATAGGTTAAATTTGCCAATTTGGATCAAGTGGATCAATTTGGTTTAGTTAGCTTAATTTTTGGTTGAGTTTGATTTAGTTGAGTTTATATATGGATTTGAGATTGATATATAAATTCAATTGCAATTAGCTTGGGTTCAAATGGGTTTTGGTTCATTTGAGCATTTCAAGTCAAAAGGGTTAAGTTGGGTTTGACTTGGGTCATTTTTTGTTTGGCTTGATGATTATAGATTTCATTTATATTAGTGAATACTATTGAAGGTATTATTGATTCATAAAAAATAAATTGAATTTGGATTTTGGAATGAAGGAATTTGGCTAAGCCCATGGAGTTGGGTCATGTGGCTTATGTTTGGATTTTTATTTGATTTGATTTAATTTTGATGATTTAAATGTATATTTCATTTAACTTTGTGAAGATGATTGAAAATATGATTGATTTGTGATAAAATTAATTAATTTTGACATGATTTGGATTAAGATTTGGCTAAGTCCATGGGATAGGTCATATGGCTTAGGAAGGGTTTTGATTTAATTTGATTTAGTTTGATTTAGTTTTATCATTTGAATGCAGATTTAATTTATATTTAGGAAGATGATTGAAGATATAAATTGATTATGAGAAAATCAATTGATTTTGGATTGATTTGGATTAAGATTTGGCTAAGTCCATGGGATAGGTATGGCTTAGGAAGGGTTTCAAGTTTGGATTTGATCATGGGCTTCAATCATTTAGTTTTGGAATTTGGGTTTGGATTTGGATATTAGTTTGATGTTTGAATTGAACTTGAGGTTTGGTTTTAGAAGGTGAACATGGATTAGATTTGGGTTGTAGAGTAGGTGGATTATATTAATCTTTGAGGCATAACCTAATCCTATCGTTAACCCGTCTAAGTCTTTAGGCTTAGGTTAAGTGTTTACCTAATTGTTAGAATTATCTTATGATTAGGGAATTCTTAGTGTCTAGAAGACTCCTAAGTCTAAGGTAGGAAGATTGAATTTGTGCTCTAAATGTGAGGTCAACAGCCCTTAGGCTCTATAGTGTTGCCCTTGGAGATAGATGATTGGAAGACCGAAGCCAAGTTTCACATTATAGACTCAGATACATCTTTCAATGCTTTGCTTGGGAGATAATATATAAATTAGAACAATATAGTTCCATCCTCTATACATCGAGTGAAGTTTATGAGAGATGGGATCATCTATATTAGGAGATCTCAAGCCATTTACAATTCACAAGGTCAACATATTTGAGGATGCACAACTACTTCCCTCAAAATCAAAGTTTATTATATGAACTTGGCCAAAGTTTAAAATAAAGAAAATAAATTAAAAAAGAAAAGGGTTTAGGGTTTAAGGTTAGTTTAGAGTTTATGATTTTAGGGTTTAAGGTTTAGGGTTTTGTGTTTAGGGTTAGGGTTAGGGTTTACTGTTTACGGTTTAGGGTTTAGGGTTTAGGTTTAGGGTTTAGTTTAGGTTTAGGGTAAGAGTTTATGGGATAGGGTTTAGGGTTTAGGGTTTAGGGTTTTAGGGTTTATGCTTTTATGGTTTAGGGTTTGGGTTTAGGGTTTAGGGTTTAGGGTTTGTAGTTTATGGTTTAGGGTTTAAGGTTTAGGGTTTTGGGTTTAGGGTTTAGTGTTTAGGGTTTAGGGTTTTAGGGTTTATGTTTTTAGGCTTTAGGGTTTATGGTTAGGGTTTGGGGTTTTGGGTTTAGAGTTTTTTAAGGTTTAGGGTTAAGGTTTTAGCATTTAGGGTTGTAGGTTTGGGGTTTAGGATTTAAGGTTTAATGATTTTTATTTTAATTAAGTAAATGGTAGGTTTAGTTTATTAAGTTTTAGTTTTATTTATTTATTTTATTTTATTTATTTACTTTATTTTTATTTAGGTTTACTTTTAATTTTATTTAGTTTAGTTTATTTATTTTAGATTTATTTATTTTAGTTTATCTTTTAGGTTTAGGTTTAGGTTTATCTTAGTTGAGTTTATTTTATTTTATTTTTTAGGTTTAGGTTTTATTTTCTATTTTAGGTTTAGGATTAGGTTTTATTTCATTTTTAGGTTTAGGTTTTAGGTTTTTTAAGGTTTATTTTAGGTTTTATTTTTTAGGTTTAGGTTTATTTTTTTTAGTTTAGGTTTCGTTTATTTTAGTTTATTTTATTATATTTATTTTAGGTTTAATTTCATGTTTAGTTTATTTAAGGTTTAGGTTTATGTTTTATTTCTTTTAGTTTAATTTATTTTAGTTTAGGTTTAGGTTTATTTTATTTTTATTTTTGGTTTAGGTTTTTCTTTTTAGTTTAAGATTTAGGTTTTATTATTTTTTTTAGGTTTATTTTTTAGCTTTAGGTTTTTATTTAGTTTTATTTTATTTTGTTTTATTTTTATTTTATTTTATTTTACATTTAATTTTTATTTTATTTAGGTTTTTTATTCTTAGGTTTATTTTATTTTTTAGTTTAGTTTAAGTTTTTACTTATTTTATTTTAGTTTATTTTTACTTTTTATTTTATTTTATTTTTAGGTTTAGATTTAGGTTTTAGTTTAGGTTTTTATTTTATTTTATTTTATTATTTTCTTTATATTTTAGGTTTTTTATTTATTCTATTATATTATTTGATTTAGGTTAAGGTGTTTTATTTATTTTATTTTAAGGTTTTATTTAGCTTAGGTTTAGGTTTTTATTTATTTAGGGTTTAAGGTTTAGGGTTTAGGGTTTAGGATATTAGGTTTAGGGTTTTGGGTTTTGGGTTTTAGGGTTTAAAGTTTAGTATTTATTTTAGGGTTTAGGGTTTTCCCTTTAGGCTTTAGGGTTTAGTGTTTTTAAGGGAGGTTTAGGTTAGTTTAGAGTTTAGAGTTTACAGTTTTAGGATTTATGGTTTATGTTTTAGGGTTAGTTTAGAGTTTAGAGTTTATAATTTTAGGGTTTAGGGTTTAGGTTTAGGGTTTGGGATTTAGGCTTTAAGGTTTAGGGTTAGAGTTTAGGGTTTAGGGTTTAGGGTTTAGAGTTTAGGTTTTAGGGTTTATGCTTTTAGGAGTTTAAGTTAGTTTAGTAGTTAGCATTTTTTAGGGTTTAAGGGTTTAGGTTTTAGGGTTTAGGGTTTAGGTTGGTTTAGGGTTTAGAGTTTTTTTAGGTTTAGGGTTTAGGGTTTAGGTTTAGGGTTAATTAGTTTAGTTTAAGATTTTAGGTTTAGGTTTGGTTTAGAGTTTAGAGTTTAGGGTTTAGAGTTAGGGTTAGGTGTTTAGGTTTAAGTTTAAGTTTAGTTGTTTAACATTTAAGTTTAGGTTTAGGTTAGTTTAGGGTTTAGGTTTTTATTATATTTAGGTTCTGGTTTAGGGTTTAGGGTTAGTTTTAAGATTTAGAATTTAATTTAAGATTTAGGGTTTAAGGTTTAGGGTTTAGGGTTTAGGGTTTTTTTAAAAAACATTAAGTAAATCGGTAGGTTTAAGTATATTTAGTTTATTTTGTATATTATTTATTTATTTTATTTTATTTTATTTATTTTATTTTATTTAGTTTAGTTTATTTATTTGAGTTTAGGTTTTTTATTTTATTTTATTTTTTTAGGTTTAGGTTTAGGTTTTATTTAGGTTGATTTTAGGTTTTATTTTTAATTTAGGTAGGATTATTTTTAGTTTATTTTATTTTATTTAGTTTAGGGTTGAGGTTTAGTTTATTTTAGGTTTAGGTTTAAGTTTTATTTATTTTAGTTTAAGTTTAGGTTTATTTTATTTAATTTAAGGCTTAGGTTTTATTTTTTATTTAATTTTATGTTTTATTTTTAAGTTTATTTTTTAGGTTTAGGTTTATTTATTCTATTTTATTTTATTTTGGTTTATTTTAATTTTTCGTTTGGGTTTTATTTTATTTTATTTTTTAGATTTGTTATATTTTTTAGTTTAATCTTGGTTTTATTTATTTTCTTTAGTTCTATTTTTTATTTTATTTTTTATTTTAGGTTTAGGTTTATGTTTAGATTTAGGTTTAGGTTTTATTTTTATTTTATTTATTTAGTTTTAGTTTTAGGATTTAGGTTTTATTTTAGGGTTTAGGTTTTAGGTTTTGGTTTATGGTTTAGGGTTTAGGTTTTAGGTTTTAGGGTTTAGGTTTAGGGTTTAGTTTAGGGGTTTAGGGTTTAGGGTTAGTATGGTTTATAGTTTAGGGTTTAGGGTTTGGGGTTTAGGGTTTAGGGTTATATTTATTTATTTTTTATTTTTATTTAGGGTTTTGATTTACAATTTAGGGTTTAGGGTTGTAGGTTTATGGTTTAGGTTTAGGGTTAGGTTTAGGGTTTAGGGTTTAGGGTTTAGGGTTTAGGGTTCAGTGTTTAGGGTTTAGTGTTTGTGTTTGGGTTTTGGTTTTAAAATTTATTAGTTCATGATTATTTAGTTTATTTAGTTTATTTTTTTTTATTTTCATTTATTTTATTTTTTTATTTTTATTTCGTTTAGTTTATTTATTTTAGGTTTATTTATTTTTGCTCAGGTTTTTTATTTTAGTATATTTTTTAGGTTTAGGTCTAGTTTATGCTGTATTTTTAGTTTAGTTTTTTTTTTATTATATTTTTTATGTTTAAGTTTTATTTTTTATTTTTAGGTTCCAGTTTATGTTTTTATTTTATTTTTTTAGGTTTAGGTTTTAGGTTTTTATTTTAGGTTTATTTTTAGGTTTTATTTTTAGTTTAGGTTTAGGTTTATTTTTAGTTTATTTTATTTTATTTAGTTTAGGGTTTAGGTTTAGTATATTTTAAGTTTAGGGTTAATATAATTTTGGTTTAGGTATAAGTTTTATTTAGTTTAGGTTTAGGTTTTTAGGTTTTTATGGTTTAGGGTTTAGGGCTTAGGGTTTAGGGTTTAGGGTTTAGGGTTTAGGGTTTAGGGTTGTAAGATATTTGGTTTAGGGTTAAGGGTTAAGGGTTTGAGGGTTTAGGGTTTAGGTTTAGGGTTTAGGGTTAGGGTTTAGGGTTTAGGGTTTCGGGTTTAGGGTTTTAGGGTTTAGGGTTGTAGGTTAAGGGTTTATGGTTAGTTTTAGAGTTTAGGGTTGAGGGTTAGAGTTTTTTTTTGTTTAAATTAGGTAAACTGGTAGGTTTAGGTTTATTTAGTCAATTCAATTATTTTTTATTTATTTTAGTTTATTTTATTTTTTATTTTTATTTAGGTTTATTTTCATTTTTATTTAGTTTAGTTTATTTATTTTAGGTTTATTTATTTTGCTTTAGGTTTTTTATTTTTGCTTTTTTTGTAGGTTTAGGTTTAGGTTTAGGTTTATTTTTTAGTTTAGTTTTATTTTCATTTTATTTTTTAGGTTTAGGTTTTATTTTTTATTTTTAGGTTTAGGTTTAGGTTTTTATTTTATTTTTTTTAGGTTTAGGTTCTGAGTTTTTATTTTAGGTTTATTTTTAGGTTTTATTTATTAGTTTAAGTTTAGGATTTGGTTTAGTTAATTTTAGGTTTAGGTTCAAGTTTTACTTATTTTAGTTTAGTTTATTTTATTTTAGGTTTAGGTTTTTTTTTTTATTATTTTAGGTTTAGCTTCTTTTTTTTAGTTTGGGTTTAGGTATTATTTTTTATTTATTTTCAGGTTCTATATTTTTTTTTATCTCTTAGGTTTAGGTTTTTATTTTGTTTTTATTTTATTTTATTTTAGAATTATTTTATTTTTATTTTAAGTTTAGTTTTTATTTTATTTAGGTTTTTTTACTTTAGTATTGGTTTTTATTTATTTTATTTTATTTTAGTTTTTATTTTATATTTTATTGTCTTTTTAGGTTTAGGTTTAAATTTAGGTTTTAGTTTATGTTTTAATGTAATTTAATTTAATTTAATTTTTTTTTTGGTTTAGGTTTTTCTATTTATTTTATTTTTAGGTTTTATTTAGTTTAGGTTTAGATTTTTAGCTTTTTAGGGTTTAGGGTTTGGGGTTTAGGGTTTAGGATTTAGGGTTTAGGGTTTAGGGTTTAGGTTTGTGGTTTAGGGTTAAGGATTTTGGGTTTAGGTTTTAGGGTTTAGGGTTTTAGGTTTAGTGTTTATGGTTTAGGGTTTAGTGTTTAGGGTTTGGAGTTTTTTGGGGTTTAGGGCTGGGTTTTTTTAGAGAGAACAAATTTAGATTCAACATTTCTTTTTTTGATTTCATCAAGTAACCCACCAAGTTTCTAAACAAGTGATGACATGGATCAAAATGAGCATGCATAGAACAAATAAAACCCTAAATAATTAGAACTCTAGACATAGTTCCATAGCGATGATTAGATCGACCATTCTTGGTTTCTCCGGTTCCCATCAAAACCTCCCAACCTCTCAGTAGAGATCCACCATCATATCCCCGATCTCTCCCTCCGCCACCACGGTTGTAACCTCATCTCCTCCTCCTCCATCTTAGCCTTGCTCAGGACCACCTCCATATCCACTAGAACCTCTAGATCCCCACCACCTTGTGATAACCACCCCTTGCCTCCACTAGATCTAGACTAAGCACGGTTGATCTTGATGTTCACGCCATCAGGTTCATTCTTAGGGTTTAGGTTTAGGTCAGGTTTATTAGGTTTTAAGGTTTAGGTTTATTTTTTAATTTATTTTGTTACTTTTGGTTTAGGTTTATGATTTTGGGTTTAGGGTTTAGGGTTTAGGGTTAGGGTTTAGGGTTTAGGGTTTAGGTTGTAGGTTTAGGGTTTATGGTTTGGGGTTTAGGGTTTAGGGATTAGGATTTAGGGTTTAAGGTATTTTTTTTAAAATTAGGTAAACAAGTAGGTTTAGGTTTATTTAGTATATTAAGTTTATTTTTTTATGTTAGTTTACTTTATTTTTTATTTATATGTATGTTTACTTTTTATTTTTATTTAGTTTAGTTTATTTATTTTAGGTTTCCTATTTTAGTATATATTTTAGGTTTAGTTTTATTTTTAATTGAGTTTTATTTTTATTTTACTTTCTAGGTTTAGGTTTTATTTTTTATTTTTTAGTTTAGGTTCTGGTTTTTATTTTATATTTTTAAGGTTTAGGTTTTAGGTTTTTATAATAGGTTTATTTTTAAGTTTAAATTTCTAGTTTAGGTTAAGGTTTATTTTTAGTTTATTTTATTTTATTTAGTTTAGGTTTAGGTTTAGGTTTTTATTATTCTAAAGTTTATTTTATTTTTTTAGTTTAGTTTAGGTTTTA
Source organism: Cymbidium sinense (assembly GCA_021442155.1). Lineage (NCBI taxonomy): Eukaryota > Viridiplantae > Streptophyta > Magnoliopsida > Asparagales > Orchidaceae > Cymbidium > Cymbidium sinense. Next base: position 364,523,282 of record CM038214.1, on the reverse strand, counting down.
TCTAATTTTTTTTATTTTCTTTTATTTTAGGTTTAGATTTAGGTTTAGTTTAGGTTTTACTTTATTTCATTTTATTATTTTGTTTATGTTTATGTTTTTTTTATATTTTATTTTTTAGGTTTTAGTTTAGGTTTAAATTTTAAAGTTTTAAGGTTTAGGGTTTTGAGTTTAGAGTTTTAGCGTTAAGGGTTTTAGGTTTAGGGTTTATGGTTTAGCATTTAGGGTATAGTGATTTTTAGAGTTTAGGCTTTAGGGTTTAGTATAGGTTTAGTGTTCAGGGTTAGTTTAGAGTTTAGGGTTTAGGGTTTTATGGTTTAGGGTTTAGGGTTTATGGTTTAAGGTTAGGGTTAGGGTTTATCGTTTAGGGTTTAGGGTTTTGGTTTAGGGTTTAGGGTTAGTTTAGGGTTTAGGGTTTAGGGTTTTTTAGGGTTTAGGGTTTTGGTCTAGCTTTGGGTTGTAGGTATGAGTTTAGGTTAGTTTTAAGTTTATGGTTTAAGTTTAGGGTTAGTTTTAGAGTTTATGGTTTAAGGTTTAGGATTTAGGGCATTTGGGGTTTAGGGTTTTAGTGTTTAAGGTATTTTTTTAAATTAAGTAAACTAGTATGTTTAGGTTTATTTAGTTTATTTTTGATTATTTTAGTTTAGGGTTTAATTTTTTTATTTTGGTTTAGGTTTTTCTATTTATTTTATTTTTAGGTTTTATTTAGTTTAGGTTTAGATTTTTAGCTTTTTAGGGTTTAGGGTTTGGGGTTTATCGTTTAGGATTTATGGTTTAGGGTTTAGGGTTTAGGATTGTGGTTTAGGGTTAATGATTTTGGGTTTAGGTTTTAGGGTTTAGGGTTTTAAGGTTTAGTGTTTATGGTTTAGGGTTTAGTGTTTAGGGTTTGGAGTTTTTGGGGTTTAGGGCCTAAGGTTTTTTTTAACAGAGAACAAATTTAGATTCAACATTTCTTTTTTTGATTTCATCAACGAAGTAACCCACCAAGTTTTCTAAGAAACAAGTGATGACATAGATCGAAAGTGAGCATGCATAGAGCAAATAAAACCCCTAATTAGAAGCTGTCTGTAGACATAGTTCCATAAGCGGTAGATTAGATCAACCATTCTTGATTTCTCAGTTCCCATCAAGCGTCCCAACCTCTGGTAGAGATCCACCATCATATCCCGATCTCTCTCCACCATCAGTTGTAACCTCATCACTCCTCCTCTCCTTTTAGACCACCACCTCCTCATTCACTAGAACCTCTAGATCCCCACCACCAGTGATAACCACCGCCTCATGCTTAGCCTCCTTCTTTAGATCTAGTAAGCACGGTTGATCTTGATGTTCATTCAGGTTACGCCCATTCTTAGGGTTTAGGTTTAGGTCTAGGTTTATTAGGTTTTAAGGTTTAGGTTTATTTTTTAATTTATTTTGTTACTTTTGGTTTAGGTTTATGATTTTGGGTTTAGGGTTTAGGGTTTAGGGTTAGGGTTTAGGGTTTAGGGTTTAGGTTGTAGGTTTAGGGTTTATGGTTTGGGGTTTAGGGTTTAGGGATTAGGATTTAGGGTTTAAGGTATTTTTTTTTTAATTAGGTAGTAGGTTTAGGTTTATTTAGTATATTAAGTTTATTTTTTTTATGTTAGTTTACTTTATTTTTTATTTATATGTATGTTTACTTTTTATTTTTATTTAGTTTAGTTTATTTATTTTAGGTTTCTTATTTTAGTATATATTTTAGGTTTAGTTTTATTTTTAATTGAGTTTTACTTTTATTTTACTTTCTAGGTTTAGGTTTTATTTTTTATTTTTTAGTTTAGGTTCTGGTTTTTATTTTATATTTTTAAGGTTTAGGTTTTAGGTTTTTTATAAGGTTTATTTTTAAGTTTAAATTTCTAGTTTAGGTTAAGGTTTATTTTAGTTTATTTTATTTTATTTAGTTTAGGTTTAGGTTTAGGTTTTTATTATTCTAAAGTTTATTTTATTTTTTTAGTTTAGTTTAGGTTTTTATCTAATTTTTTTTTATTTTCTTTTATTTTAAGGTTTAGATTTAGGTTTTAGTTTAGGTTTTTACTTTATTTCATTTTATTATTTTGTTTATGTTTATGTTTTTTTAATTATTTTGTTTTTAGGTTTTATTTAGTTTAGGTTTAAATTTTAAAGTTTTTAAGGTTTAGGGTTTTGAGTTTAGAGTTTTAGCGTTAAGGGTTTTAGGGTTTAGGGTTTATGGTTTAGCATTTAGGGTATAGTGATTAAGCTTTAGAGTTTAGGCTTTAGGGTTTAGGGTATAGGGTTTAGTGTTTAAGGTTAGTTTAGAGTTTAGGGTTTAGGTTTTATAGTTTAGGGTTTAGGGTTTATGGTTTAAGGTTAGGGTTAGGGTTTATCATTTAGGGTTTAGGGTTTTTGGTTTACGGTTTAGGGTTAGTTTAGGGTTTAGGGTTTAAGGTTTTTTAGAGTTTAGGGTTTCAGGTCTAGGGCTTTGGGTTGTAGGTATAGGGTTTAGGGTTAGTTTTAGAGTTTATGGTTTAAAGTTTAGGGTTAGTTTTAGAGTTTATGGTTTAAGGTTTAGGATTTAGGGCATTTGGGGTTTAGGGTTTTAGTGTTTAAGGTATTTTTTTAAATTAAGTAAACTAGTATGTTTAGGTTTATTTAGTTTATTTTTAATTATTTTAGTTTATTTTATTTTATATTGTAATTTAGGTTTATTTTTTATTATTTAATTTATTTATTTTAGGTTATTTATTTTAGTTTAGGCTTTTTATTTTAGTTTATTTTGGGGTTTAGGTTTATGTTTATTTCTTAGTTTAGTTTTATTTTTATTTTACTTTTTAGGTTAAGGTTTTATTTTTTATTTTTAGGTTTCGGTGTAGGTTTTTATTTTATTTTCTTAAGTTTAGGTTTTACGCTTTTATTTTAGGTTTATTTTTAGGCATTATGTTTTAGTTTAGGTTTAGGTTTTTTTATTTTATTTATTTTAGGTTTAGGATTTTTTTTTAGTACAGGGTTTAGGTTTTATTTATTTATTTATTTTAGGTGTTCTTAGGTTTATTTTTAAGGCTTGGTTTTTTATTTAATTTTCATTTTATTTTATTTTAGGTTTTTTATTTTACGTTTAGTTTTTATTTTATTTAGGTTTTATTTTTAGGTTTATTTTCTTTGTTAGTTTAGTTTAGGTTTTTATTTAATTTATTTTTATTTAGTTTATATTTTTTATTTTATTTTATTTTAAAGTTTAGGTTTAGGTTTAGGTTTAGGTTTAGTTTTTATTTTAAGTTTTTATTATATTTTATTTACTTATTTAATTAAGGTTTAGGTTTTTTTACCTTTTATTTAAGTTAGGTTTAGGTTTTTAGGTTTTTAGGTTTTTAGGGTTTAAGGTTGTATGTTTTATGGTTTAGGGTATAGGGTTTAGGTTTAGGGTTGAGGGTTTAGGGTTTAGGGATTAGGGTTTAGGGTATCAGGGTTTAAGGTTTAGGGTTATAGGTTTAGGGTTTAGGGTTTAAGGTTTAAAGTTTATTTTAGGGTTAGGATTTTTTATTTTTTATCTCTTTTATTTTTTATTATTTTTTAAAATTAAGTAAACTAGTAGGTTTAGGTTTATTTAGTTTATTTTTTATTTATTTTAGTTTATTTTATTATTTATTTTTATTTAGGTTTATTTTTATTTTTATTTAGTTTAGTTTGTTTATTCTAGTTTAGGTATTTTATTTTAGTTTATTTTTTAGGTTTAGGATTTGGTTTAGGTTAATTTTTTAGTTTAGTTTTATTTTTTTTTATATTTGAGGTTTAGGTTTTGTTTTTCATTTTTAGGTTTAGGTTTAGGTTTAGGTTTAGGTTTTATTTTTTTAGGTTTAAGTTTTAGATTTTTTATTTTAAGTTTATTTTTAGATTTTATTTTTTAGTTTAGGTTTAGGTTTATTTTAATTAATTTTATTATATTTTGATTAGGTTTAGGTTTAGTATTAGTTTATTTTAGGTCTAGGTTTAGTTTTTTTTTATTTTAGTTAAGTTTATTTTAGTTTAGGTTTAGGTTTATTTTATTTTTATATTAGGTTTAGGTTTTTGTTCTTAGATTAGGGTTTAGGTTTTATTTTTTATTTATTTTTAGGTTTTATTTTTTTGGTACATTTTTTAGGTTTAGGTTTTATTTAGTTTTTATTTTATTTTATTTTTGGTTTATTTTTATTTTATTTCAGGTTTAGTTTTTATTTTATTTATGTTTTTTATATTTTATTTTAGTTTAAGTTTTTATTTATTTTATTTTAGTTTAGTTTTTATTTTTTTTATTTTATTTTCTTTTTAGGCTTAGGTTTAGGTTTAGGTTTATGTTTTTATTTTATTTTTGTTTATGTTTTTTTTATTTATTTACTTTTTTATTTTATTTAGTTTGGGTTTACGTTTTTAGCTTTTTAGGGTTTAGGGTTCAGGGTTAGTTTAAGGTTTATTATTTTAGGTTTAGGGTTTAGGGTTTAGGGTTTACGATTTTAGGTCTAGGATTTTTAGGGCTAAGGGTTTAAGGTTTAGGTTTTATGTTTTGGGTTCAATTTTTAGTTTAGAGTTTAAGGTTTTTGGTTTTTTTTTTAATAGAGAACAAATTCAGATTCAACATTTCTTCTTTTTATTTTCATCAACCAAGTAACACACCAAGTTTTCTAAGACACAATTGATGACATAGATAAAAAATGGGCATGCATAGCAAATCAAAACCCTAGATAACTATCTCTCTGTATAGACAGTTCCATAGCGAGTGACCATTCTTTAGTTTCTCAGTTTGAACCTCCTCGCCTCTTAGTATCGGGACCCACCATTATCCACTCTCCCTCACTACCATGGCTAAAACCTTCATCATTCCTCCCTCCAAAACCCAATTTTTCGACCACCTCCATATCCATCACCTCTTGGTCCCCACCACAAGCAATAACTACCTCCTCCAGCCTTTACCTCCACCGCCAGATCTAGATTGAGCCTGGTTGATGATGATGTTACTGTCATCAAGGTTCTAGCCACTCTTAGGGTTTAGGTTTATGTTTATGTTTGTTAGGTTTTAGGGTTTAGGTTTATTTTTTAATTTATTTATTTACTTTAGGTTTAAGTTTAGGGTTTGGGGTTTAGGGTTTACGGTTTAGGGTTAGGGTTTAGGGTTTAGGGTTTAGGGTTTAGGGTTTTGGGTTTTAGGGTTTACGCTTTTAAAGTTTAGGGTTTAGGATTTTTTATGATGTAGGGCTTAGGGTTTATGGCTTAGGGTTTACGATTTAAGGTTTAGGGTTTAGGTTTTAGGGTTTACGGTTTAGGTTTAGGGTTTTAGGGTTTAGGATTTAGGATTTATGGTTTAGGGTTTTTATGGTTTAGAGTTTAGGGTATAGGGTTTATATTTTAGGTTTAGGGTTCAGGTTTTAGTTTAGGGTTTATTTATTTTCTTTAATAGAGTACATTGATTGACATTTCTTCTTTTGATTTCATCAGTAACACAAGTTTTCTAAGACACAAGTGACAACATAGATAAAATATGAGCGCATTGAGCAAATTAAAAACCCTAGTTAACTAGAACTATCTCTACTATAAAGACACAATTTCATAAGCACCAAATCAGATCGGCCATTCTTTAGTTTTTCTAGTTCCCATTTGAACCACCTCGGCCTCTCGAGTAGTGGGATCCACCATCATATCCTAATCACTCCCTCTACACTATAACCTCATGCTCCTCCCACCTCCACAAAAGCACTCCACTAGCTCCATATCCTCAGCACCTCCAGATCCCCGCCACCACCATGTAGCCTCCTCCTTCTCCTCCCGTCAGATCTAGGCCGGTTGCGGTGATTTTCCTCGTCAATGTTCTCATTCTTAGGGTTTAGGCTTAGGTTTATTTTTTAATTTATGTAGTTACTTTAGGTTTAGGTCTAGGGTTTGGGGTTTAGGGTTTAGGGTTTATGGTTTTATTGTTTATTCTTTTAGGGTTTAGGGTTTAGGGATTAGGGTTAGGGTTTATGGTTTAGGGGTTAGGGCATTTTAGGGTTTAGGGTTTAGGGATTAGGGTTGTAGGTTTAGAGTTTTGGATTTAGGATTTAGGGTATAAGGTTTTTTTTAAATTAAGTAAACTAGTAGGTTTAGATTTATTTAGTTTGTCTAGTTTATTTTTTATTTATTTTAATTTATTTTATTATTTATTTTTATTTAGGTTTATTATTTATCTTTATTTAGTTTAGTTTATTTATTTTTAGTATAGAGTTTTCATTTTAGTTTCTTTTTTTAGGTTAAGGTTTATTTTTTAGTTGAGTTTTATTCTAATTTTAATTTTTAGGTTTAAGTTCTATTTTTTATTTTTAGTTTTAGGTTTAGGCTTTTTTTATGTTTAGGTTTTAAGTTTTTATTTTAGGTTTTATTTTTTAGTTTAGGTTTAAGTTTATTTTTAGTTTATTTTATTATATTTAGTTTATGTTTAGGTTTAGGTTTAGTTTATTTTAGGTTTAAGTTTAAGTTTTATTTATTTTAGTTTTGTTTATTTTAGTTTAGGTTTAGGTTTATTTTATTTTGTTCATTTTATTTTTTTATTTTAGGTTTCTTTTTAGTTTAGGGTTTGGTTATATTTTATTTATTTTTGATTTATTTTTTTTTTTAGGTTTGGGTTTTATTTTGTTTTATTTTTTTTTATGTTAGGTTATTTTATTTTTATTTTTTAGTTTTATTTTATTAAGGTTTTTTTATTCTTAGGTTTATTTTATTTTTTTAGTTTAGTTTAGGATTTCAATTATTATTTTATTTATTTTAATTTTAATTTTTTTTTATTTTTAGGTTTAGGTTTAGGTTTTAGTTTAGATTTTTTATTTTATTTTATTTTGGTTTAGATTTTACTTATTTATTTATTTTATGTTTTATTTATTTTAGGTTTAGGTTTTTAAGTTTTTAGGTTTAGGGTTTAGGGTTTAGCGTTTAGGGTTTAGGATTTTAGGGTTTTAGGGTTTAAGGTTTATGGTTTCTAGGTATAGCGTTTAGGGTTAGGGTTTAGGGTTTATATTTTTAGGGTTTAGGGTTAGATTAGAGTTTAGGGTTCGTTTAGGGTTTAAGATTTAGGGTTTAGGGTTTAAAATTTAGGCTTTTATGCCTAGGGTTTTTAGTTGTTTAGGGTTTAAGGTTTTAGGGTTTAGGTTTTAGGGTTTAGGGTTTAGGGTTAGGGTTAGAGTTTAGGGTTTAGGGTTAGAGTTTAGGGTTTAGGGTTTAGGGTTTAGGGTTTAGGGTGTTAAGGTATATGCTTTTAGGGTTTAGAGTTAGGGTTTTATTTTTAGGGTTTAGGGTTTAGGGTTTAGGGTTTTAGGGTTTATGCTTTATGGTTTAAGGTTTAGGGTTTAGGTTTTAGTTTTTAGGTTTTAGGTTTAGGGCTTAGGGTTTAGGGTTAGCTTAGGGTTTATGGTTAGTTTAAGGGTTAGGGTTTAGGCTTTAGGGTTTAGGGTTTAGGGTTTAGGTATAGTGTAGAGTTTAGGGTTTAGGCTTTTAGGGTTTAGGATTTTGGGTTTTAGGTTAGGGTTAGGGTTAAAGGTTAAGTGTTTAAGGTTTAGTGTTTAGGGTTTAGGGTCTAGGGTTTAGGGTTTAGGCTTTATGGTTTAGGTTGAAGGTTTAAGTTTTAGGGTTTAGGGTTTAGGCTTTATGGTTTTAGGCTTTAGGGTTTAAGGTTTAGGATTTATGATTTTCAGGTTTAGGTTTTAGGTTTAGGGTTCAGGTTTTAGTTTAGAGTTTAGAGTTATTGGTTATTTTTTTAGCAGAGAACAAATTCAGACTCAATATTTCTCTTTGATTTCATCAACCAAGTAACACGCCAAGTTTTCTAAGACATAAGTGATGACATAGAATAAAAATGAGCAAGCAAAGAGTAAATAAAAACCCTAGATAACTAGGATCCTCTCTACTATAAAGTCACAATTCAATAAGCAGCAGATAAGATCGGTCGTTCTTCAGTTTCTCAAGTTACCATCAGAACCACCCCGACCTCTCGAGTAGCATTATCCTGCATCAAATCCTCGATCTCTCGCTCTGCCACCACCTTGGCTATAACCTCCATCACTCCTACCTCTTCCATAACCACCACTGCTTTGACAACCACCTCCATATCCACCAGCACCTCCAGATCCTCCACCACCACTTGTGATATGTTGCCCATTCCCTCCACCTCTAGATGTAGATCGAGGCTGGTTGGCGGTGATGTTCCTACCATCAATGTTCTTCCCATTCATAGGGTTTAGGGTTTAGGTATATTTTATAATTTATTTGTTTATTTTTGGTTTAGGCTTAGGGTTTGGGGTTTAGGGTTAGGGGTTTAAGGTTAGGGTTTAGGCTTTAGGGTTTAGTGTTTAGGGTTTGAAGTTTAGGGTTTTAGGGTTTATGCTTTTAGGATTTTGGGTTTAGGGTTTAGGGTTGTAGGCTTAGGGTTGTAACTTAAGGGTTTAGGGTTTAGGGCTTAGTGTTTAGGGTTTAGGATTTAGGGTTTAAGGTATTTTTTTTTAAATTAAGTAAACCAGTAGGTTTAGGTTTCTTTAGTATATTTAGTTTATCTTTTATTTATTTTAGTTAACTTTTTTTCTTTTATTTAGATTTATTTATTTTATTTAGTTTAGTTTAGTTTTCTTATTTTAGTTTATTTTTTAGGTTTAGGTTTAGGTTTTACTTTATATTTTTTGGTTTAGGTTTAGGTTTTTATTTTATTTTTTTAGGTATAGGTTTTAGCTTTTTATTTTAGGTTTTTTTTAGGTTTTAATTTTTTAGTTTAGGTTTAAGTTTATTTTTAGTTTATCTTATTTTGTAGTTTAGGTTTAGGTTTAAGTTTAGTTTATTTTAGGTTTAGGTTTGATTTATTTTAGTTTAGGTTTAGCTTTATTTTATTTTGTTTATTTTATTTTTATTTTAGGTTTAGGTTTTTTTAGTTTAGGGTTTAGGTATTATTTTTTATTTATTTTTAGGTTTATTTTTTAGATTTAGGTTTTTTATTTAGTTTTATTGTATTTTATTTTAGGTTTATTTTATTTTTACTTTATGCTTGGTTTTTATTTTATTTAGATTTTTTATTCATAGGTTCATTTTATTTTATAATTTAGTTTAGGTTTTTATTTATTTATAGTTGATTCTTATTATTTTATTTTTAAGTTTAGGTTTTCATTATTATTTTTATTTTATTTAGGTTTAGGTTTTTTATTTATTTTATTTTTATGTTTTATTTAGTTTAGGATTAGGTTTTTAGGTTTTTAGGGTTTGGGGTTTAGGGTTTAGGGTTTTAGGGTTTAGGGTTTAGGGTTAGGGTTTGGGTTTAGGTTTAGGGTTTTAGGGTATAGGATTTTAGGGTTTAGGGTTTAGGGTTAGGGTTTGGATATAGGGTTTAGGGTTTACTGTTTAGGCTTTAAGGTTTAGGATTTTCAAGGTTTAAGGTTTAGGGTTTATTGTTAGTTGAGGTTTAAGCTTTAGGCTTTAGGCTTTAGGGTTTAGGATTTTTAAGGTTTAGGGTTTATGGTTTAGGGTTAGTTTAGGGTTTAAGATTTAAGGTTTTAGGGTTTAGGGTTTAGGGTTTAGGGTTAGGGATAGGGTTTAAGGTTTAGTGTTTAGGGTTTAGGGTTTAGGTTTTAGGGTTAGTTTAAGGTTTAGGTTTTAGGGTTTAGGGTTTATTGTTTAGGGATTAGGGTTTAGTGCTTTTTAGTGTTTAGGGTTTAGGATTTTTTAGTGTTTAGGGTTTAGGGTTAGTTTTAGGGTTTAAAGGTTTAGGATTTAGTGTTTACGGTTAAGGGTTTTAAAAAAATTAAGTAAACCGGAAGGTTTAGGTTTATTTAGTTTATTTCATATTTTTATTTAGGTTTATTTTTAATTTTTATTTAGTTTTGTTTATTTATTTTATGTTTATTTATTTTAGTTTAGGTTTTTTATTTTAGTTTATTTTTTAAGTTTAGGTTTTAGTTTATGTTTATTTTCGGTTTATTTTTTATTGTATTTTATTTTAGGTTTAAGTTTTATTTTTTATTTTTTATTTTTAAGTTTAAGTTTAGGTTTTTATTTTATTATTTTAGGTTTAGGTTTTAGGTTTTTATTTTAAGTTTATTTTTAGGTTTTGTTTTTTTATTTAGGTTTATGTTATTTTTAGTTTATTTTATTTTATTTAGTTTAGGATTTAGGTTTAGTTTTTTTAAGTTTAAGTTTAGGTTTTATTTATTTTAGTTTAGGTTTAGGTTTATCTTATTTTTTTATTTTATTTTTATTTTAGGTTTAGTTTTTTTAGTTTAGGGTTTAGGTTTTATTTTTTATTTTTTTATGTTTTATTTTTAGGTTTATTTTTTAGATTTAGGTTTTTATTTAATTGCATTTAGTGATGAAGACGTACTCCTAGGGACAACTGAGCACAACTATCTTTTTTACATTACAATGGATGTTGGCAGATCTGATATCGAGTTGACCGTGTATTGAGGTGTATCATGTTATTAATCCCTACCCTTGCATGATGATCGACATCTCCAAACTCCAAAAAGAAATGATGATGTTGATTGGCAATGAACAAGGCGAGAGGGCCTTGTGGTGTTTATTTTTGAACGTATGGGGGTACTTTTTGAGGTGATCGAGTACAATATTAAGGTATGATGTACTATCTCGAAAGATAGAGGCATCACCCTACAATGAACCTAAATCCTTCTTTCATCATACTAAGCCTGAGTTTTTTTTCTCTTTATGTTTTTTGATCTCCTTCTGACTGAGATTTCTTGTAAGTTCGAGTTCTATTTTTGGTCTCTTCTTCTTCTTGGAGTTGGAGTATTCTTGATGGTCTCATTTTTCTTAGATGGTGGAGTTGTCTTGATTCGGGTTATAAGTTTCCTTTTCTTATGGATCTTCGTCTCTTTGGAGGTTCTTTTGGAGCTCTGTGGATTCTTCCCCTTTGCTGCCTTTTGCTTGGCTTTTTTAGTTTTGTCTTTATTTTTTTTTCTTTATTGTTCCTTGATGTATTAGTTTAGGGACTAAACTCTTCAAGATTCTCCTATAGCTCATTTGTGCAGTAGTTTTTTTCTTTTCTTTTTGAGGTTAGTTTCTAATATGGTCTTCTTGTACATATTTTTCTGAGCAATAAATTCTATTTAGTTAATAAAAACCTTAAGCACTAAACCCTAAACTCTAAACCCTAAAAACTCTAAACCCTAAAGCCTAAACATTAAACCCTAAACATAAACCCTAAAACCCTAAACCCTAATCCCTAAACCCTAAAATCCTAAAAACCTAAACCTAAACTAAATAAAACCTAAAAATAAAATAAAAAATAAACCTAAACCTAAACCTAAATAAAATAAAATATAAAATAAAATAAAATATAAAATAAAAACCTAAACTAAACCTAAACCTAAAATAAAATTATATAAAAAAATAAAATAAACTAAAATAAAATAAGTAAATACTAAACTAAGCTAAAATATAAAATAAACCTAAGAATTAAAACCTAAAGAAAATAAAACTAAATGGAGATAAAGATAAAATAAACCTAAAATAAAATAAAATAAAAACTAAAAAAAACTTAAATCTAAAAAATAAATAAAAAATAAAACATAAGCCCTAAACTAAAAAAAAAACTAAACCCAAAATAAAAATAAAATAAAATAAACCTAAACCTAGATTAAAATAAACAAAACTAAAATAAATAAAACCTTAACATAAACCTAAAAATAAACTAAACCTAAAAAACAAAACTAAATAAAATAAAATAAATTAAAATAAACCTAAACCTAAACTAAAAAAATAAAACCTAAAATAAACCAAAATAAAACACAAAACCTAAACCTAAAAATAAATTAAAAACCTAAACTAAACCTAAAAGAAAAATAAAATAAAATAAAACAACTCACTAAAAAAAAATAAACATAAATAAAAAATAAAAACCTACACTAAATATAAGGAAAAAAATTAACCTAAATAAAGAAAAAATAAAATAAATTAAATAAATCTAAACCTACTAGTTTACTTAATTTAAAAAAAAACCCTAAATCCTAAATCCTAAACTCTCAACTTTAAAGCTTAAACCCTAAAACTAACCCAAAACCCAAAACCCTATACCTGCAAGACTAAACCTACAACCCTAAACCCTAAACCTTAAAGCCTAAAAAACCCTAAACTCTAAACCCTAGTTGAGCTAATTTTTATGAAAGGTGATCTTAAAGAAGTCAGTGAAGAGGTTGCGAAATACGAAGTTAGTTCTCCTACCTGTGTTGATCTTATTGCACCTATTGATGTTGGGGTTCTTCTAGGAAACACTGATCTATATCCTTTACAGACTTCTTTGTTCTAGGTTCTAAATATCCCAATTAAAATTAGCAAGGGTACTGTGAAATTATCACCCTGGTTGAGCTGATTAAAAAAGGCAACAAAGTGGGATCATGAGAGACTATTATACTCGTTAAGTCAAGGATTAGGCCGTTCTCTTATGGCCTTGTTGTCCAGTCTATTTATGATGATGGTATGATGTTTAGTCCTAAGGTGCTTGACATCACTGAAGATGATCTCATCGAGAAGTTTTTGACAGGGCTTTCAATGATCACTTCTCTCTCACTGGCCCTCTCTTATCCCACCCTTGCTACAACGCCCCACATGTTCATCAATGCTTACAAGAATGTCCTCACCATTGTAATTTCCATTGATTACACATTCCAGCAGGCTGAGAAGGATAAGGAGCATTTGAAGGATCCTACTAAATTTGTTGTGGCTACTACTTTGATGCTATTCTCTTTTGCTCACGTAGTGGAAGAGAAGAAGGGACGAGCTAAGGTATCGATGATGATATGGGGTTACTTGTTAAGCTTTGTTGGCCTTCTATTAAATCAGATTTTATGGTCTCTGGGAGTTAAATCATTTTGTGAAATACTATTTTTGTGAATTTTTTAATAGCATTTTATTTTATCTTATTTTATTAGTTGTTAGAGGATAATGTCTTGCTTGATTTGGTAATTTCTTGTTTCTTATAAAATTATTTGAGTTAAAAAAAACTTTAAACCCTAAACACTAACCCAAAGCCCAAAATCCTAAACCCCAAACCCTAAACCTAAACATAAAGTAACTAAACAAATTAAAAGATAAACCTAAGCTGAATAACCTAATAAACCTAAACCCTAAGAATGGGAGAACCTCACAGAACATCACCATCAAACTTAGATCTAGTGGTGGAGGCGAAGGCGAAGGTGGTAGTTGGTGGGAGATCTGGAGGTCCAGGTGGATATGGAGGTGGTATTCAGAGCACTAGTGGTTATGGAGGCGGAAGGAGGGATGGAGTTTATAGCTGTGGTGGTGGATATGGAGATGGTGGTCAGAGTAGTGGTGGTTATGGAGGTGGGAGGAGCGACAGAGGTTACAACCATGGTGGTGGTGGAGGTAGAGATCAGGGATATGATGGTGGATTATGCTACTCAGGAGGATTAGGTGGTTCTGATGGGAGCTGGAGAAACTAAAGAAAGACCGATTCGATCTACTGCTTATGCAAATGTGTCTTTACAGTAGAGATAGTTCTAGTTATCTAAGGTTTTTGATTTTCTTTATGTGTGCCTATTTTTGATCTATGTCGTTGTTTGTGTCTTAGAGAACTTGGTGTGTTACTTATTTGATGAAATCAAAAAGAAGAAATGTTGAATCTGAATTAGTTCTTTGTTAAAAATAAAAATAAAAAACCATAAACCCTAAACTAAAACCTAAATCCTACACCTAGACCATAAACCCTAAACCCTAAAAATATAAAAAATAATAAATAATAATAATAACCCTAACCCAAAATGCTAAACCCAAAAACTCACCCTAAACCCCCAAACTGCAACCTAAACAAAACCTTAAAATCCTAATCCCCAAACCCTAAACCTAAACCCTAAATCTAAACCCTAAACCCTAAATACGAAAAAAGCCAAACACTTATAAACCCTAACCCTAACCCCTAAATCCTAAAATCCTAAACCCTAAAACATTAAACCCTAAACCTTAAGCCCTAAACATTAAACCTTAAAACCATGAAAACCTAAACCTAAACTAAATAAAATCTAAAAAAAATTAATAATAAAATCTAAAATAATAAAATAATAAAGATAATAAAATAAAATAAAATAAAATAAAATATAAAGAGAACTAAAACCTAAATGAACCAAAAATAAAGATAAAAATAAATAAATAAAACTAAATAAAATAAACTAAATGAAAATAAAATAAAAAAAAAATAAAAAAATAAAAAAACTAACTAAAAAAAAATAAACCTAAAAATAAATAAAACAAACACTCTAAACTAAAACTAAACCTAAAATAAAAATAAAATAAAGAAAAATAAAGAAACCTTGAAAAACTAAAATAAACTAAACTAAAAATAAACCTAAACCAAACTAAATAAAATAAATACTAAAAATAAATAAACCTAAAATACTAAACCTAAAATAAACCTAAATGAACCTACTAAAAAAAAAAAATAAAATTAAAACCTAAACCTAAAAATAAATACATAAACTTGAAAATAAAATGAAAATAAGACTCAACTTAAAATAAACCTAAACCCTAACTAAACCTAAAAATAACATAAATATAAAAACTAAACTAAAAATAAATAAACTAATTAAAAATAAAAATAAACTGAATAAAAATATAAAATAAAATAAACTAAAATAAATAAAAAATATACTAAATAAACTAAATGAACCTAAACTAGTTTACTTAATTTTTAAAAGAAGGTAAACCCTAAATCCTAAACCCTAAATCATAAACCCTAAACATACAACACTAAACTTATAACCCTAAACCCTAAGCCCTAAACCCTAAAAAACCCTAAACCCTAAACGTAAATCTTAATCCTAAACCCTAAACCATAAAACCCTAAACCCTAAACCCTAAACCATAGTTGAGTTGATTTTTATGAAAGGTGACCTTAAAGAAGTCAGCGAAGAGGTTGTGAAATACAAAGTTGGTGCTCCTGCCCATGTTGGCCTTCTTGCACTTATTGATGTTGTGGTTCCTAGGAAACATATGGATCCTTCAGACTTCTTTCTTCTTGGTTCTCAACAACTAAAAGATCAACAAGGGTACTATTAAAATTATCACCTGGTTGAGCTGATGAAAAGGTGATAAGGTGGGATCCAAGAGGATGCTCTCTCATGGCCCATGATAAATGTATGTGATGGTTTGATGTTTAGTCTAAGGTGCTTGACGACTAAAGATGATCTAATCAAGTTTTGGCTTTCAATGATCACTTCTCACTCACTAGCTCTCTTATCCCACCCTTCGTAATGCCCACATGTTCAGCTTACAAGAATGTCCTGTCATGATTTGATTACACTTACGCAAGGCGAAGGTTAAGGTATTTGAAGGATTCTAGTAAATTTGATGTGGATGCATTTGATGCTTCCATTACTCCTTCTAATGGAAGAAAAGAAGGAAACCTAAATCGATGATGATATGGGTTTTAGATTGTTCAACTAAGCTTTATTGGCCTTCTATAAAATAAAATTTTATTATCTCTCAGAGTTAAATCATTTTGTGAAATACTATTTTTGTGAATTTTTGAATTGCAATTTATTTTATTCTAATTTATTAATTATTAAAGGATAATGTCTTATTTGAATTAGTAATTTCTTATTTGTTAAATCATTTGAGTTAAAAAAACCACAAACTCTAAATCTAAACCCTAAACTATACCTTAGCCTAAATAAACCCCTAACCCAAACCTAAACCTAAACCTAAAGTAACTAAATAAATTAAAAAAACTAAACTAAACCTAAATAAAAACCCTCAGAATGAGAAGAACCTTGACAGTAGGAACATCACCATCAGCCAGGCTTAGTCCAAATCTAGTGGTAGGTGAAAGAGCTAATTATCCGATGGTGGTGGGGAATCAAGGTCTTGGTGGATATGGAGGTGTTGGTAGACTGGTTATGAAGCGGGAAGAGTGATAAAGGTTAAATCATGGTGGCTAAAGATCGAGGATAAGATGGTGGATCACCTACTCAAGAATTGGTTGATGGAATTGTAAAGCGAAGAACAACTGATCTAATCTGCTACTTATGAATCTACATTTTTATAATAGAGATAGTCTAGCTATCTAAGGTTTTTGATTTGCTCTATGTATTCTCATTTTTTATCTATGTAGTCGCTTATGACTTAGAAAACTTGGTGTGTTACTTGGTTGATAAAATGAAAAAGAAGAAATATTGAATCTGAATTTATTCTTTGTTAAAAAAAACCAAAAATCCAAAATCTTAAACTAAAACTTGAACCCTAATCCTAAATCCTAAACCCTAAACCCTAAACCTTAAACCCTAAAACCATAAACCCCAAACCCCAAACCCAAAACCCAAAACCCAAAAGTGTAAACCCTAAACCCTAAAACCCTAACCCTAAACCCTAAACCCTAAACTTTATACTCAAAATATTAAACCTAAACTTAAAGTGACTAAATAACTTAAAAAATAAACCTAAACCCTAAAACCTAATAAACCTAAACCTAAATGAAAGCCCTAAAAATGGGAAGAACCTTGGTAGTAGGAACATCTCCATCAACCAGGCTCAGTCTAGATCTAGTGGTGGAGGCAAAGGTAGAGGCGGCTATCGCAGTGGTGGTATAGGAAATGAAGGTGCTTATGGATATGGAGGTGGGTGAGTAGGTGGTTATGGAGGCAAGATGGAGGTTTACGCCATGATGGTGGAAAGATCGGGGATATGATGGTGGATCCCACTCAGATGGTTTGGAACTAGAGAAACTCAAGAATAGGATCCGATTTGCTACTTATGGAAATATGTCTTCTAAAGAGTTCTAGTTATCTAGGGTTATTTTCTTTATCGTGCTCATTTTTTTCTATGTAGGTAAACATGTCTTAGAAAACTTGGTGTTACTTGGTTGATGAAATCAAAATAAGAAATGTTGAATCTAAATTTATAAATAAAAAAATAAAATCCTAAACCCTAAACTAAAACTTGAACCTAAACCTAAAACCTAAACCTAAACACTAAACCTAAAAATAAAAAAATAAAAATAAGAAAATATATTAAAAAAACCCTAACTATACTAAACCTAAATTAACCTAACAAACCTTAAACCTAAACCTAACCCAAATCAAATCTAAACCCACAAAAACCCTAAACCCCAAACACAAAACCCTAAATGACCTAAACTAACCCTAAACTATAAACCCTAAAAGCATAAACCCTAAAAGCCTAAACCCTAAATCCTAAACCCTAAATCCTAAAGTCTAAAGTAAAAATTTTGAAAAAAAAATTCTCTCCTGTTCTCACCTTTTTGTTGCATTTGCCTGGCTTGGCCGAGTTTGATCCTTCTGATCATAATTTCTATATTTTGGTCTCTATTTGGCGCTAATGTGAGTGTCCTTACTCTTTCAATGGGAGGCACGCTTTTGTAGAGCTCTTGAACTTGGATCGGCAGACTATTTACAAGGTATTATGGATCCGACTCCATCCGTTACTCTGCCTGTTGTTAAGTCTTTCAAGGATGTATTATCTGGTAAGAACACTTCCTCTAATGCTTCAGTCAATTTGATCTCAACATCTTTTCATGGAATTCCTTGTGCTCAGATCTTGACGTGAAAAAGTTGGCGAAGCCTTTTGACTTCTCTTTAGTTGGTAAATTTTCCTTACGTCACCCGACTCTTGATAACATCCGATCCTTTTTTCATAACCTAAATCTCTCTAGAATTTTCACTATCGGATTGATTGATCCTAGGCAAATCCTTATTCAACTATCTGATGACTTAGATTACTCAAGAGTTTTGCTCGTCTCTACATTATGTATAATTGTCAAATGAGACTTTTGAAATGTCTCCTCTTTTTGATGTTAAAGAGGAATCCCCAATTGTTTTTTTATGGCTAGCTTTTCCAAACATGAGAATACATTACATTACCCATCAGGTTCTCTTTGCGGTTGGGGCTCTCTTTGGTCAGCCCCTTCAAATTGATCAGGCCACCACTGCAAAATCAAGGCCATCAGTTGCTCATATTTTGGTTGAGATTGATATTACCAAAAAGTATCCTAAAGGAGTTTGGATTGGCTCTGAGAAATTTGGGTATAATCAAAAAGTGGTATTTGAAAATTTCCCTATTTTTTGCACACATTGTAAGATCCATGGTCATGATCACTCTGAATGCTTTGTTTTGCATCCTCATCTTTAAAAGAATAAATTGTCGGATCCTATCCCTCTCTAACAAATGAAGAAAGCAATAAATTTACTTATGTGCCTAAAGTCACTCAAAATGGAACTCACCCTCTACCCCACTCTTTTTATTATATAGATTTGCCTTGGAGAGCCATGATCTTGGTAAAAATAATGCTTATGGGGTTTGTGAGGAAGCTAATGATAACTTACTTAACATTGCCTATAATTGTAATAATTTGGCCTCTCAAGACAATACATTGATTCAAATGAACCCTAATGGTGATTTGAATGGGAATTTCAAGTTGGATCAAAATCTCAAAACTAATTCTAGAATTGTTCTGAAAAATGTTGATACTTTGGTGACGGACCAAAATCTAAAAGTAATCGAAAATGAACATGAAATTTATGCTATTAATGGTCTCACAACCTCTCCTTCTATTACCCTTCAAAGTGATACACATGCTAACCCAATTTCTCAACCCAATTCTGACACTAAAGAAGGGAAATCACCATTACGAATGCTTTAATAAATACTGGTCCTACTCTGAATACCACAAACCACTCTCTTTTGGATGGAGATACTTTGGAGATAGATAGACCTTTTCAAACCATTAGTAAAGAAAAATCCTTTAAAGCTAGAATGTTCACTAATATCTCCAAAACCACTAGATCTTCTCTAACTTTCGATAAATAATTGTTTCATGTTTTCTCTTCTCCTTGCTTTTTATTTTTTCAGTTATCCTTTTTTCTTTCCTTCTAATTTATTATGATAAATTTTCTTATTTGGAATGTTCGGGGTATTGGGACTCTCATTGTCTGGAACCGTATTAGAAGCCTTTATCATACTCATAACATAACCTTACTTGTTGTTATTGAACCATTCATACACTCTTCTAAGATTACCCTTGTTACTAGAACGCTGGGCTTTCAAAATTTCTTCTATAATATTAGTAATAAAATTTGGTGCTTTTGGAATAATTTAATCAACATCTCTATCCTTGATGATCTCCAATAATTGGTTAATGTTCAAATCTCATTGGGTGAATTTTCTGCTCTTGGTTCCTTTATCATTGCATCTTCTAATAGAGCTGGTAGGAACATCCTTTGGGATAACTTAAGAACCTTTGCCTCCTCTATCAAAAAACCCTGGTTGGTTGGGGGTGTCTTCAACATTATTCTTGCTTTCTCAGAAAGAAGGGGAGGTTGCTCCCCTAACATCCACTCTATGGAAGACTTTTCTAATATGATTCTTGATTGTCGATTGATATTGGATTTTGTCCGACTATCGTGCATAACTCTAGACTGGCGGCTTGATAGGACCCTCTTTAATTCCCTTTGGATCAATCAATGGCCCCTCACTTCTATTTAGCATTTAAGCAGAACTTTGTCTGACCATGCTCCGCTTCTAATTTCTATCAGAACTCCTTCCAGTACAATATCCTTCCCCACCTCTTTTAGATTCCAAAATATGTAAATCCAACATAGTGATTTCATTAATGTTGTTTCCATTAATTGGATGGACTATTCATCAACAATTCCGTTAAAGGCATGATTGACTTTGGCTTAAGCTTAAAAACTTAAACAAAACCTAAATTGGTGGAACAAGCATCATTTAAAAATCTTTTTTACAATCTCAAAAATATGGAACAATTAGTTTTCTCCCTTGAAGATCTTTGTTGACTCTAATAAGCTTGATGATTTGAAGTGCTAAAGATAACTTGATTAATTATCGAATATGGAGGAAACCTATTGGCAAAAGGCCACTAGCAAACATATTGCTGATGGTGACAGAAATACAAGGTATTTCCATGCTCTTTTAAAAAAAAAGGAAAGCCTTAAACTCAATTAAAAAAATCAAAAATGTTAACGGTAGTTGGATTTCTAATAATAATGAAATTAAAGATTTTGTCATACAACATTTTTAAAACTTATTAACCAACAACCCTTCCTTAGAAGCCCTCTCCAACACACACCTGATCCTTTCAACCGTTACTAATGATGACAACCAGTTGCTCACTTTGCGTCCTACGGAAGCTGAGATTGGTAGTATTCTCAATAAAATGAACGATTTATTCGATGGCTACGACTCAATTCTTTCAACATTGTTGGCCTTTTATTAAGTTTGACCTTGTTGATGTTGTTGTTGATTTTTTTAATGGCAACCCTTTACCTAGATAAGTTTCTAGCACTTCCATTGTTCTCATTCCCAAAACTAATAATCCTGATTCTTGGGGCGATTTTAGACCTATCAATCTTTGCATCTTCTTTCATAAACTCATTGCTAAATTAATTGCTAATAGAATTAGTCTGCTGCTGCCTAAAATTATTTCCCCTAACCAAATTGGCTTCATTAAAGGTAGAGCTATATCTGATAACATACTTCTAGTGATTCATGACATTGGCGTTCCTACGAGGTGGCAACATCCTCTTCAAATTGGACATCTCTAAAGAGTTTGACAACCTCTCTTGGGATTTCCTCTTTCAAATTCTTCATTTGCTTGGGTTTTTAGATATTTTCATCCGCCTCATCAAAAATTGTATTACCAATGTTTGGTTCTCCTATCATGAATGGTGAGTCCCTATGTTTCTTTGATGCATGGCTTGAGAAAAGGAGATCTCCTTTCACCCTCTCTTTTTTATTATTCTTTGTTGAATACCTTTAGGAAATGAATGACCTTTTCTACAAAAATCCTAACATGTTTTTTAGAACTCAAGGCAATCTTCCTGTTTCTCATCTTAGTTTTGCTGATGACTTTATAATCTTTAGCAATGCCTCTATTCTTCACATTAAAACTATTAAGACCCTTTTAAATAAATTTGGTAATGAAAGTGGCCTCTTTTTAAATGAAGGAAAATGTTGTTTCATTCCTTCCTCTAAAATCCCTCGTAATAGGATCAACCAAATCTTGAGAATTACTAATTTTTCAGCAACAATAACTTCCTAGTAATTATCTTGGTGCTCCACTTTTTAAAGGTTAGAAAAGATCTCATATTTTTGATGAGCTAATCCAAAAAATTTCTAATAAAATTTCTTTTGGGAATTCCATTTACTCTCTTTTGGTAGGCTCACTTTGATTAAGAGCACTCTAAAAAATGCACCAACCTCTTGCGCAAATGTACATGGCACTCTGTTGAAGGGGTCATGGTTGTAAGCCAATCAAAAGCTATCACTACCTTTTCCTATAAACTTTGGTGGAATTTTAGGAGTAACAATAATCTTTGGGCTAATTTCATGATTTCTAAATCTTGCGGGGTAAGCACCCTCTCATTTGCCTATAAAGTGGGAGACTCTCTATTTGGAAAAGACTTTATTCCATCAAATGGGATGCTAAATCATTAATTTCCTAGGGGATTAACTCTATCTCCTCTTTCTTTTGGTAAGATAATTGGAGTGGAGGTGGGTCCATTGACGACTTACTTTCTACCCACTCCCTTCTATTAAAGTGAACTCTTTACGGTAGAATAATATGTGGAACAATAGTAAAGCTCTTGATTATATTCCTTCCTTTCTTTTAAACAAGCTTACTACTATTCCTATCATTCCTAGCAATCAAGATTAGATCCTTTTTAAGCTTTCACATAATGGTGATTTCAACTTTAAAATGTTTGGATTCACATTAAAAAGCTCATGATTTTTCAATGTGTTTTAAAACTATGGAATAACACTATCCCTACTTCTTATTCTATTCTTACTTGGCATATTTTGAAAACTTCATCCCCTTTGACTCCTTGATGTGGGGTAAAGGTTTTCAATTACCTTCAAAATGCCAATGCTTCTTTCACATTGAGAATGTGATTCATGTTTTTGTTAACGGGGCCATTGCTTCTAAACTTTGGATTTGGTATGATGACCTATTTAACATTGTCATTTACAATGGCTCCTTAACTTTATACCGACTTCTTGAAGTTTATTTTGACAACACTATTAAAGGTCACAAAAGTCATAAGCTTCTATCACTCTTATTTGGTTCATATGGATGGTGAAATGATACAAAACATCATGGGATCCCTTGAACCACATGAGGATAATTGCTAGAATTAAAACAAAATTTGACTTGTTCAATGCCAATCTCATTAACTACAAACAATTCAAAGGTTGTGGCCAATAAATTGGGTTTTAACTTGGGATCAACCACCTTTAAAGATGACAAGATTGTATTGGGTAAAATCTCATGCTAATACTATAAAAATTAACACTGATGGCTCTGTCTCTCATAAAGGTTTAGGCTGTGGTGGCATTTTCAAAAACCTTAACGGTAAAGTCCTATGTGCTTTTGCTTACCCCCTTAATTCTTTCTCTGTTCCTTTTTTTGAGCTCATGGCAGTGTACGAAGCTCTTGAGATTTGCATTCAAAAAGATTTGCTCAATATTTGGATTGAGGTGGATGCCCTTCTGCTAATTGATCTTTTGACTTCCACCAAAATGGGTAATACAAAATTGTACTATCTTCTCAAGCAAACTAGAGCTCTCCTTACCCAACTCGATTTTAAAATCACTCATGTATGGTGTGAGGGTAATGCATGTGCTGATTACCTGGCCAATCTGGGTGCTATATTGGATGGAGTAGATTTCTTTAATCAACTAACACTACCTAAACATTATGTGGCTTGGTTAATCTGGACAATACCGGGCTCCCTTATCTCAAAAATTAATCTAACCTATTGGATTGGCCTGGTTCAATACTTGTTTAACTACATGATCTCTTCTTACTTAGTGTTATTATTTCTTTGGTATTTGCTGATGCATCATCCTGATATCCCTTGCTGCTTATTTGTTGATCTTTGTGGCATGTGATGTTAGTTTAATTGCAATAACTTTAATTGGGAGCTTACTACTTCTGCTGCTTTACTGTTAATGTGTTGTTGTTCCTTTGAATTTCTTTGATGCATCATTACTTTGGTCCTTTTCTTGAGCTATGTGGCATCTGTTGGTTTAATTATCCCAACCTTGTTTGGAGTCTTACTATTCTTGATGTTTCTATTTTTGGAGAGAGATGTATTACTTAATGCTTGATTTTTTGCTGTATTATTTTATTAACAGGGATAGATTTCTTTCCATTTTCTAGAATTATATTCTAGGACCCTTGCCTCAATGTCTAATTGTTATACTTCTGTATAACTTAATGGATGACCCTAATTTATCTGATATTCTTCCCCTTATTATGGTTGTAGCCTCTCCTATGCTCCATAACCTTAGCTCCACAACCTATAAGGAGAGATCTTGCAATATCCTTTCTATTTCTTCTTCTCTAGGGAATTATTTCTTGAATTCCAATATTACTAATGATGTGGGATTAGCTACTAGCCTCATATTATGTGTCTTGATGGATATCAAAGATGAATTTTCTTTGAACCACTTAATAAACTATGTTGTACCATTGCTCTTTACTGGTTTATCTTATGTAGGGTGCAATATCTGTGTTGATGTTTTAACTATTGGCTGTTGGATTTTTGGGCCTTTTGTCCTGTAGGCCTCTATTGAGGTTGTTGGATTGGCTTTTGCTTTTTTGCGATTTTCTTATTAGCAATTTTTTTGATCTTTACATGTTTGTGGTCTTTCTTTGTTTTTTACATCTTGGTTATTGTTGGCGGACTTCTATCTATCTTGGATTTATCTTATGCTTTGTCTATTTTGAATGGGTGGTTTTATGGCCAACTTGTTGTTACTTTCTATCTTGGTTGTTGGCTAATCTGGATCATTGAATCTTATGTCCAACATGCTACTACTGGGATTACCCATCATGTTCAACAGGGTACTTTTAGAGTTGTTTTGCTGTTTGCTTTGGCTAACCTCATATACCCATCCTGCCAGGAGAGAAATTGGAATTTCCCATTTATTTTTTTTATCTCATTACAGGATTGGACTTACTTATTAACTTTAGTTTGTCTTCTGAGGATGTGGGCTTGCAACTCATCATCTATCTAGAAGGATATTTATGTTCATTTTCCTTTGAACCCTTTTGTTTTATTTTACATCTCTACATTTTAATGGAGTTTTATATGGTGGGTAATAATTGTATTATTGTTTCCACTTTGTTGGCCTTTGGAATTTTGGGTCCTTTATCAGGTTGTTTTGTGGTTGTTGGTTGTTTTTGATTTATTCTTGTTTGTCTTTAACATCTATCTCTTCACTCTCTATTTTTTCCATCTTGTTCTAGTCTTGGCCATTCTATCTAGGAATTAACTTATGCATTATCTATTTTGAATGGGTTGTTTTATGGCTTTATATTATTTTCTTTCTTGGTTGTTGGTGATCGGTTCATTGAGTCTCTATTGTGGTGCTTTTGAGTTGTTTGTGATTATTTTGCTAACCTCATATACCCAACTCGGAGAAACTACAATTTCTGTTGATTTTATTATTTCATTCAGGTTTGGACTTACTTAATATCAATTTGCCTTTACTAAGGATGTGGGTTTATCTGCTAGCCTGATCATCTTTATCTGGAAGGATTTTTTTGATTATCTTTTGAACCCATTTTATTTCTATTTTACATCTATGCTTTTAATGGAGTTTTATATATGGCGGTCTAATTGTATTTTGTTTCCATTGGCTTTTTTGGATTTTGGGTCCTTTGTCCAGTGAGTTGTCTTTATGTTGGATGTTTCTTGCCTTTTGATTTTCGATTGTTTTTTTGTTAACATATTTATAGTGATCTCTCTTGTTTTTTATCCCTCTTGGTTTTGTTAGAATTTTGTAGATCATTGTGATTATGCTTTTCTTTTGATTATAACTATGTATTGTTTACTCTAAATGGATGGACTTATGGCCTTGATGTTGGCAGGCGGGAGATTTCTTGCTAAGTTCAGGGTGTTATCTCGATTGTCTTTTATTAATATTTATGGTGGGGACCCTTTACCTATTTCTTCTAATCTCTGTTTGTATTCCCATCTCTTCTCGATAGACTTACGCAATTCTATGGTAATTTGGGAGGGGTATCTTTGTTCCTTTACACTTGCTTTGGTTTCTAACCGCAACAAGGGGTTTAACATGCATTACCCATTCATTGGACTTCTTTAGGAAATATCCGTTGTTCTTGGGCTTTACCAAGGCGTATATTTATTATTATATAAGTTTGGGATGGAGTTAATACCATGCTTTTGTATTTTTCTTGATTTGGGATTACATCGATCTTTTATTGCTTCTTACCTTTGCCTAACCTTTTGCTATTTCCACGGTGGGTCTTCTTTGGTCTCATTAAACCCTTAGATCTAGCTAAAAATATGGTTGACCTAAAAATGATGGCTTTCTTCCATTTGTGTTGGGATTATCATGCCATGGGGCCTAATATGATGACATATATTTTGCATGGGATCCTCTTATCCATTCGCTCTTTCTTTGCTCTTTCTTCTACTCTATAGCTTTGCTTATGTTTGTAGGTAATAAAGCTCAAAGATCTTCTTCAAATGGTTTTGCTATCTGGGTTTGTTGGCTATGATGCTGTGATGATTTCACTCCCTTTTGGTTTGGTAGTAGCTCTTGTGATGTAACCCTTTTCTTTGAAGTTTGGATGCTCATATTTGCATCCCCAACTTGGTGTGGTGAGCGAGCCTTCTCTATCACACTTCTTTACTATCATTCTCAGTTATGCTATTTTGGTTATCATTTTGTCTGTATTACCTTAGCTCTAACTTCTTTTCACAATTTTGCGGGTGCTTCTCTCTTGTCCTCTTGCGGGTTTGCTCCATAGTGTCATGCATTCTCATCTGAGAGCATTGGCCCTAATCTTCCATTGGCTTATGTTAATCAATTTATATCTTTTGCTTGCTTTATTTTTCTTTTTTTTTTTGGTATAATTAGATAGGTGATTTACTCCCTAGGTGATTGTAGCTCTTTGAGTAGTTACAGTTTATCCCCTCTAAGGACCTTGTAACCCTCTTTTTGTGGCAATAAAATTCCCCTATATGGGGTTTCCCAAAAAAAACCCTAAAGCCTAAATCCTAAAACCTAAACCCCAAACCCTAAAACTAAACCTAAAGTAAATAAATAAATTAAAAAGCAAACCTAAACCCTAAAACCAAATAGATTTAAACCTAAACTCTAAGAAAGGCGAAACAATGACTAGGAACATCACGACCAGTCTAGATTTGGTGGAGGAAGGCGGTGATTATCCGATGGTGGCAGGGATGAGGTGCTATTGGATATGGAGGTGGCGGTTATCGAGGCTAGAGTAGTGACTGAGGTTACAGCCATGGTAGTGGGAGAGCGATATGAAAGTGAATCCTACTACTTGAGAGGTTGGGATGGGAACTAGAGAAACTGAAGAACGGTCGATCCGATCAGCTACTTATGGAACTGTGTCTTTCTAGTACAAATAGTTCTAGTTATATAGGGTTTTTGATTTTCTCTATGCATGCTCTTTTTTTATCTATGTTGACACTTAAGCCTTAGAAAAGTTTGTATGTTACTTGGTTGATGAATTCAAAAAGAAGAAATGTTGAATATGAATTTGTTCTCTCTTAAAAAAATAAAAAATCCTAAACCCTAAAGTAAAACCTGAACCCTATACCTAAAACCTAAACCCTAAACCATAAAACTTAAACCCTAAAAACCCTAACCCCTAAATCCTAAACCCTAACACCCTAAATCTTAAAACCTAAACCCTAAAACCTAAACCCCAAACCTTAAAACCTACAAGCCTAAACTCTAAACTCTAAACCCCCAACCCTAATCCCTAAACCCTAAACCCTAAACCCTAAACCCTAAAAATATAAAAAGCTAAACTTAAACTAAATAAAACCTAAAAATAAAATAAATAAATAAACCTATACCTAAACCTAAACATAAAGATAAAATAAAATAAAATATAAAAACTAAACTAAAATAAAATAAATATAAACCTAAATTAAACTAAATAAATAAATAAACCTAAAAATAAAAAACCTAAATAAAATAAAAACTACACCTAAAATAAAAATAAAATAAACCTAAAATAAAATAAAATAAAAATAAAATAAATAAACAAAAACCTAAACTAAAAATAAAGCTAAAATAAACTTAAAATAAATAAAAAAAATTAAAGCCTAAACCCTAAACTGAAAAAAATAGCCTAAACCTAAAATAAAAAAATTAAAATAAACCTAAATCTAAACTAAAATAAATAAAATCTAAACTTAAAGCTAAAATAAACTAAACCTAATCCCTAAACTAAATAAAAAAATAAACTAAAATAAACTAAACTAAAATAAATAAAACCTGAACCTAAAATAAACTAAACCTAAACCATAATTAAATAAAATAAATTAAACATAAAATAAACTTAAACTATAAAAATTTAACCTAAAATAAAATAAATGAACCTAATATAAATTAAATAGAAATTAAAAATAAACCTAAATAAAAAAATAAACTTAAGTAAAAATATAAAATAAAATAAATTAAAATAAATAAAAAATAAACTAAGTAAATTATATAAACCTTAACCCTAAACTATAAACCCTAAACTAACCCTAAACCTATAACATTAAACCTACAACCGTAAAACCTAAACCCTAAACCCTTAAAAATCCTAAACCCTAAACCCTAAACCCAACCATAAACCCTAAACCCTAAAATACCCTAAACCACTAAAGCCTAAATGCTAAACCCTAAACCCTAAACCCCAAACCCTAAACCTAAACCTAAAGTAACTAAATAAATTAAAAAAAAACCAAAACCCCTAAAACTTGATAGACCTAAACCTAAACTCTAAAAATGGGCAGAACCTTGATGGCAGGAACATCATCATCAACCAGGCTCAGTCTACATTTGGCGATGGAGGTGAAGGCGGAGGCTGCAATTATCGCAATGGCAGGATGGAGGTCTTGGTGGATATGGAGGTGGTGGTTGGAGTGGTGGTTGCTCGGCGGGAGAAGCGGCGAAGGTTACAATCATGGTGGTGTGAGAGGATTTGATGATGGATCCGCTACTCGAGAGGCCGGGGTGGTTCGATGGGAACTATAAGCGAAGAACAGCGGTCCGTCAGTTGATTATTGTCTTCTGTAGAGACAGTTCTAGTTATCTATGATTTCTGATTTGCACTATGCATGCTCATTTTTTATCTATGTCATCACCTGTGTTTTAGAAAATTTGGTGTGTTACTTGGCTGATGAGTTCGAAAAGAAGAAATGTCGAATCTAAATTAGTTCTTTGTTAAAAAAAAGTCAAAAACCCAAAACCCTAAACAAAAACTTGAACCCTAAACCTGAACCCTAAACCCAAAGCCCTAAACCCGAAACCCTAAAAAGCTTAAAACCTAAACCTAAACTAAATAAAACCTAAAAATAAAATAAATAAAAAATCTTAACCAAAATAAGACAAAAAAATAAAATATAAAACTTAAAGTAAAACATAAACCTAAACCTAAAGCTAAAATAAAATAAAATAAAAATAAAACTAAAATAAAATAAAATAAATGAAAACCTAAACTAAATTTTAAAAAAAAAAAAACATAAATAAAACAAAAACTAAATGTAAAATAAAAATAAATTAAACGTAAAATAAAAAAATAAATCCTAAATAAAACTTAAACATAAAAAATAAAACCAAAAAAAAATAAATAAAATAAAACCTAAAGCCTAAATTAAAAAAAAACCTAAACTAAAATAAAATAAAATAAACTAAACTAAAATAAACTAAAATAAAATAAATAAAACCTAAACCTAAACCTAAAAATACACTAAACCTAAACCCAAACTTAAACCCTAAAATAAAATAAAATAAACTAAAATAAACATAAACTAAACTAAAAATAAAACCTTAAGAAAAAAAATAAAATCTAAACCTAAAAAGAAAAAATAAAAAAAAACTAAAATATAAAATAAACTAAACTTAAAAAATAAAATAAAACTAAATCTAAACTAAAATAACAAACCAAAACCTAAAAAATTAAACTAAAATAAAAAAACTTAAACTAAAATAAATAAACCTAAAATAAATAAACTAAACTAAATAAAAATAAAAATAAACTTAAATAAACTAAAATAAACATAAACCTGACAGTTTACTTAATTTTAAAAAATACCGTAACCCTAAATCCTAAACCCTAAACTAACCCTAAACCCTAAACTCTAAACCATAAACCTTAAAACCCTAAACCCTAAATTCTAATCCATAGCAGTAAACCATAAAACCCTAAAACCTAACCACAAACCCTAAACCCTAAAACCTACAATCCTAAACCTTAAACCCTAAACACCAAACCCTAAACCCTAAACCCTAAACCCTAAAAACTAAAATAACTAAACTTAAACTAAATAAAACCTAAAATTAAAATAAATAAATATACCTAAACCTAAATAAAATAAATAAAATAAAATAAAAACCTAAATTAAGACTTAAACCTAAACCTAAATTTAAATCACCTAAACCTAAAATTAAAAATAAAAAAAAATAAACTAAACTAAAAAAATAAATAAATATCTAAACTAAACTAAAATGAAATAAACCTAAAATAAAAACTTAAATAAAATAAAAACTATATAAAATAAACTTAAATAAAATAAAATAAAAAATAAAACCTAAACCTAAAAATAAACCTAAAATAAATAAAAAAAATAAAGCCTAAACCTAAACCTAAAAAAAACCTAAAATATAATAAAATAAACCTAAACCAAACTAAATAAACAAAACTAAAATAAATAAAACCTAAAATAAACAAAACCTAAACCATAAACTAGATAAAATTAAATAAACTAAAAATGAACCTAAACTAAAAAATTAAACCTAAAAAAAACCTAAATTAAAACTAAAACCTAAACCTAAAAAAAAAATAAAATAAAACCAACCTAAACAATAAAATAAAATAAGTAATAAAACATAAACTAAACCTAAAATAAAATAAAAAACCTAAATTAAAATAAATAAACTAAATAAATAAAAATACCTAAATAAAAATAAAATAATATAAACTAAAATAAAATAAAAAATAGTAAATAAATTAAATAAACTAAACCTGGGTTTTATTTTTTTTTAAATAAATCTAAAAAAACCCAAATCCTGGACCCTACCCTACCTGAGCCTGCACCTGACCCTAAACCCTAGGGGAAATAATGAACTCTACCTTAACATGACTAACCTAAAACCTTAAAAAGGCCACCTGAGCCCTAAAACCACTGAGCCCTACACCTGTAACCCTAAACCACAAACAGGCCCTAAGCTCTAAAATGACAACCCTAAATGACTCAAACCACTACCCCAGGCACTGAGCCACTAACCACAACTAAATAAACCACATCACTGACCTAATCAGAACTAAACCTGACCCTAAATCCTAAACCATAAAATCTTGAAAACCTAAACCTAAACTAAATAAAACCATAAAATAAAATAAATAAGAGAACCTAAGCCTAAATAAAATAAAATATTTATCTAAACTAAAATAAAAAATAAAATAAGCCTAAGAATAAAAACCTCAATAAAATAAAACTAAATGTAAAATAAAAATAAAATAAACTTATAATAATATAAAATAAACTAAATAAAAACATAAACCTAAAAAATAAACCTAAAAATAAATGAAAAAATAAAACGTAAACCCAAACTATAAAAAAACCTAAACCTTAACTAAAAATAAAATAAACCTAAATCTAAACTAAAATAACTAAACTAAAATAAATAAAACTTAAACTTAAACCAAAAATAAACTAAACCTAAACCTAAACCTAAACTAAATAAAATAAATTAAACTAAAAATAAACCTAACTAAACTAAAAATAAAACCTAAAAACACAGGAACCAAAGATGTTGCTTGACTATTGTGGTTGTTGACCATGACACATGGGAGAAATCACCCCACCCTTCCCATTGGGCATTGGAACCCATAAAACACCCATGATTCCTCCTTGGTAGCCACCTCCACCTTCAACCAACCAAGCCGAGCCAACTCACCTCCTCCACCCCGACTCCTTGAGATGGCGGGATGGCCATTAAACTAAACTGATCCAACCATTAATCAAGATGAAGGGGGTATACACCCTCTCGTTTCCACTCAAACACACACAAAACTCATTTCTTAGAGCCCTAGCTACCCAAGATGATCTGCTAGAGCCATTCATTAAGCTCCCAAGCTCGTTCCTCGATCAAAAAATGCCATTCTCGTCTATCCCAAAATAGGACATTCCATTTTCATCCTAACTTCCCCATTTCTATATCAAACTCAAATTAACTTTGCACACACCTTCCCTAGGCCTTGTCGAGCAAGAATGAATCATCTTCCAAGATTTTTGAGCACCAGAGGTGGGACTTCGATCAAAGCTGAGCTCAAAATTATCAGTTCATGGCCATCCGAGTGAACATCAAGGAATTGATCAAATTATTGCTCAATAAGGCCTCATCTACACTTGAAATCCAGTGAGGTATGCTTCCAAAATTGATCCTTGGAAAAAAAATGAGTTCGAGCTTTTTGAAGAAAACTTGCATCTCGTGTGATCTTGATCGTTGGATCCCCTCCGATCGAGGCCGTGAAGGTGTGGGATCCTTTTGGAATTGATCTGAGCTTGAGTAAGCTCTGATCAACTGAACAATAGTGGACGGACTCCATTCTCCCTCACTCGGGTGACATTAAATCACGCACCGTCCATTCCGCATTATTGAAATGGATGGTCATGATTAGATCCACTAAATCGATTTGATTTAATCCTATTAAGATGTGGGATCAATCGTAGCCGTCCAATCTTAGATTGGATGGCAGACGAGAAAGCACATCTGCCACTGCCACGTAGGCGTTGAGTCAGATAAGTTTTAAGTAGCCAATCCCTATGAAAAGCACACCGTGTCATCGCACCATGTAGCATTAATAGAATTAGGCTTTAATTAGGTTTAATTAATCATTTTTAATGGTTGAAACTTCTAAGAATCATAAAAAAACATAGAGAAAGAAAAAATACGAATAAATACTCATTTTAAAGGTATTTCGAAGGACAATTAATTAAAATGATCTTAACTAATCTTGAATAGTAATTAGGGTTTAATTAGAAAATTAATTATCTTAATTACTCTTTAATTACTTAAGCGATTAATCCTAAATTTTATGGGTTAATTTAATGGGATAACCTATGCCTCGCATGATTTTCATGGGATTTATTGCTCACTTAATTGGGAAAATTGACTAATTAAACCTTAACTACGTTTAAGTTAATTAATGAATTAATCCCATGAAACAGTAATAAATTAGTTAATTAAGTTTGTCATTGTTAGCACTAAATGAACTAAGGAATAAGGTTGGGACCCCTTTCACTAAGTTGATTTCACCCATTTTTAAAATGAAATTAATTGAAATTTATCTAATTAATTAAATCACTTAATCAAATTGAAATCATAATCACATTAGACCTTAATTACTTAAATCATGGGGTAGATCTTCAGGTGTTTAATAACATAAAGGAGTTTAATGAAATTATGGTTAGTCCACATGTGTGGAAAACTATAAGAGTAATTAATTAAGTCCCTTAATCAAATTAACTATTAATCATGAGCCAATTGCATTAGACCCTTTTTTTACTAGGATCATTGCAAGTTTATTTTCCATGCATATCATGTTGGCTCATAATTATTTAGTTAATCACTTTAAGGTGACATAGGTAAGGGTAATAAATTCATCTAATTAAGGGTTCAACGTAATTAACCCATAAAATCAACTTAATTACATTTCCTTAAATTAAATCAAATCACTAATGTGGTTATGAGTTTAAAATAGCAAGTGATGATTTCTCTTTGCCTCTTTAAATCAAATCAAATCCAAAACTTAATTAATAAAGAAGCTTTGGTTTGCTTTAAATAATTTTATTTGATTTGATTATCCTTAAGAACTAGTTTGGTTGAATAAATCACATCCTTATATTTGATTATCCTCTTTCCTATCATGTTAAATTTGGTATGTCATTTGAAGTCATGAATCCATCTTTTCAAAATCAAGTAAAATAAAATGGATTTCTTTCATGTAAGCTTTCATGTGCTAATTTAATTTAACATATGCATGGCCATTATCACTATTAAATCTAAATGTACTTTTCAAAAGCTTATAAATGAATAATAATGTGTTATGGTGCTAGTTATAAATACATAAGAAATGCATGTGCTTATAGCTTAAGTATCAAGGTTGAGTTCTCTTTTCTCTATTCATGTGTTGATTTATTTAAGATTGAATGGCTGGGTATATAGTGGACATCTGAGTTAGCTTGACCCCAAGGAGGTCATTTGATTACCTCACTTCCCTAGTTTGTTACTTGGTTGATGAAGTTGGAAAGAAGAAATGTTGAATTTGAATTTGTTTTATCCTTAAAAAAAACCCTAAACCCTAAACTATAACCTTATCCCTAAACCTAAAACCTAAACCCTAAACCCTAATCCCTAAAAACCTAAACCTAATTAAATAAAACCTAAAAATAAAATAAATAAATAAACTTAAATTGAAATAAAATAAAATAAAAATAAAATAAAATCCTAAACTAAAACCTAAATCTAAACCAAAAAATAAATACTAAACTAAAACAAAATAAATAAAAACCTAAACTAAACTAAAAAAAATTAACCTAAAAAAACTTTAATAAAATAAAAACTAAACGTAAAAAAAAACCTAGAATAAAATAAAATAAAAACTATATAAAAACCTAAACCTAAAAAATAAACCAAAAAATTAAACCTAAAAATAAATAAATAATAAAACATAAACTCTAAACTAAAAAAAACTAAACCTAAAATAAATAAAATAAAATAAATATAAACTTAAACAAAATAAACTAAACCTAAACCCTAAACAAAATAAAAAAAAATAAACTAAAAATAAACCTAAACCTAGACAAAAAAAACCTAAAATAAAAACCTAAAATATAAACCTAAAAAAAAAAGAAAACCAAGAAACCAAAAATAAAAAAAAATTTTAAAATTAAACTAAAATATAAACATAAACCTAAATAAACCTAAAAAATAAATTAAAATAAAACCTAAAACTAAACTAAATAAAGAATAAATAAAACAAAACTAAATTAAAATAAAAAAATAAACCAAAATAAAATAAAATAAAACTAAAATAAATAAAAATAAACTAAATTAACCCAAACTCGGTTTGCTTAATTAAAAAACATAAACCTAAACTAACACCATAAACCCTAAACCTCTACACCCTACCATAAATCCTAAAACCCTGTGCCCTAAACCCTAAACCCTCCAAAGCTAATGATCCACCCACCCTGACCCACCATAAACCCTCCTCCACTAAACCCTAAACCCAGGCCACTAAACTGATCCTAAACTCTGATTCTCTAAACCCTCCCCAAACCTAAAAATCCTGGGCCCTGCCACTGAGCCCTGACCCTAACCACTCCCCACCTAGGCCAAATAAAACCTTACCTAAATCTACTAAAATAACCCTAATAATAATACATCCTAAACCTAAATAAAATTAATATATTAATATAATAAAAACCTAAACTAAAGCTAAACCTAAATAAAATAAAATAAACTAATTAAAATAAACTATAATAAAATAAATAAAACCTAAACTAAACTAAAATAATAAAATGTAAAGAATCAAAACGTAAATAAAATAAAACTAAATGTAAAATTAAAATAAAATAAACCTGAAATGAACCTAAAAGAAAAAATAAATAAAACCTAAACCTAAAATAAACCTAAAATTAAAACCTAAAAAACTAAAAAAAAGCTAAACCTAAAATAAAATAAAATAAATAATATAATAAACCTAAACATAAAATAAAATAAAATAAACTAAAATAAATAAAACCTAAACATAAACTTAAATCATAAACTAAATAAAATAAAATTAACTAAAAATAAACTTAAACCTAAACTAAAAAGTAAAACCTAAAATCAAACATAAAATAAAATCCTAAAACCTAAACCTAAAAAAATAAAATAAAAACCTAAACCTAAACCTATTCCTAAAATAAAAAATAAAACCTTAAGCTAAAAAATAAAATAAAAAATAAAACTCAACTAATAAACCTAAACTTAAACCTAAAAATAAACTAAAATAAAAATGTAAACTAAAATAAAAAACCTAGACTAAAATAAATAAACATAAAATAAATATACTAAACTAAATAAAAATTAAAAATAAACATAAATAGAAATAAGAAATAAAATAAACTAAAATAAATAGAAAATAAACTAAATAAACTAAATAAACAAAAGAAGAAATGTTGAATTTGATATAGTTCTCTATTTATAAAAAACCAAAAACCCTAAATCCTAAACTAAAACTTGAGCCTTAAACCTAAAACCTAAACCCTAAACCCTAAACATTAAACCCTAAACCCCAAACCCCAAAACCTTAAACACTAAACCTAAACCTTAAACCCTAAATAATGAACCCTAAACTCAAAAAAAAATCCTAAACCCTTTACCCCAAACCCTAAACCATAAACCCTAAACCCTAAACCCTAAACCTTTAAAAGTTAAAAATCTAGACCTAAACTAATTAAAACCAAAAAATAAAATAAATAAAAAAACCTAAACCAAAATAAAATAAAAACATAAACTAAAACCTATACCTAAACCTAAACCTAAAATGAAAATATAATAAAAAAAACTAAACTAAAATAAAATAAATAAAAACCTAAACTAAACTATAAAATTAAAAACCAAAATAAAATAAAAACAAAACCTAAAACAAAAATAAAATAAACCTAAAATTAAGTAAAAAAGCTAAATAAAAACTTAAACCTGAACAATAAACCCTAAAAAAAATAAAAAATAAAACCTAGACCCTAAACAAAATAGAAACAACAACAACAACAAGCCTTTGTCGCACTAAGTGGGGTTGGCTACATGAATCTTGCATCTCCATTGTGTCCTATTATGTGTAAAATTTTTATTTAATTCAAGTATACTAAGGTCATTTTTATACATCTTAAACAAGCCTTTTTAGGTCTGCCTCTACCTTTCTTAACGTAAGGCAAATCTAATGCATCTACTATCATAACCGGGTCATCAGACGACCGACGCTTTATGTGGCCAAACCATCTAAGTCGACTCCCTCTAATCTTATCTTCCATCGAAGCTACTACAACTTTTTCCCAAACATACTCATTTCGCATTTTATCTCTAAGAGTAAAGCCACTCATCCACCTGAGCATTCTCATCTCTATAACACTTAACTTAGTCTTATGCTTCTCTTTTATAGGCCAACACTCTGCACCATAAGTCATTCAGGTCTTACCACCATCTTATAAAATTATCCCTTAAGTTTAAGTGGAACTTTTCTATCACACAACAGGCCAGATGCATTCGTCCACTTCAACCATTGAACTTGAATTCTACTAATAACATCTCCATCTATTTCACCATCATTTTGAACAATAGAGCTTAAATATCTGAATCGATCACTCTTATTAATAACTTGTTCACCTAATGTCATAGCACTACCATTAGAACTTTTACAACTAATATTACACTCCATACATTCAGTTTTAGATCTACTTAAATGAAAACTATTAGACTCTAATGTTGACCTCCATAATTCAAGTTTTTCTTGGACTCCCTCTCTAGTCTTATCAACAAGAAGAATGTCATCAGCAAAAAGCATACACTAAGGTACATCTTCCTATAAATACTTAGTAAGAACATCCATAACTAAAGCAAAAGATAAGGGCTTAAAGTGATCCTTGATGTAATCCGGTTGAAATGGGAAAATATTTTGTCAATCCTCCTTATGTTTGGACACAAATGCTTGACTCTAGTATACATATCCTTAATGACTTGAATATAACCAATATTAACTCTTTTTTATTCTAGAACTCTCCAAAGAACATCTCTTGAAACTTTATCATATGCTTTCTCTAAATTGATAAATATCATATGTAAATCCTCCTTACTTTCTCTATACTTCTCCATCAAACCTCTTAACAAATGTATAGCATCCATAGTATATCTACCTGGCATGAAACCATTATGCTCAATTACTCTCTCCCATAATTTTAATGTATGACACATTAACTTAATTCCTCTATAATTTGCACACTCTTGTGCATCACCTTTATTCTTAAATATAGGAACCAACAAACTCTTTGTCCACTCATTTGACATCTTATTAGTCTTTAAAATAACATTAAAAAGATTTATAAGCCAAGAAATTCCTTGATCTCCTAAACATATCCACACTTCTATTGGAATATCATCAGGTCCTACTGCTTTTCCATATTTCATTTTATTTAAAGATTCTCTAAATTCAGATTTACTAATACGATGATAAAAATAAAATTCTTTATTTTTATTTACGGTATTAAGGTTGTTAAAATCAATTGTACATTCAGATCTTTCATTGAAAAGTTTATCAAAATATCTCATCCACCTATTTTCAATATCCTTTTCTACGAAAAAGCACTTTATTATCTTCATCTTTAATACACCTCAATTGAACTAGGTATTTACTTCTCCTGTCTCTTTGGTTGGCTAACTTATACATACATCTTTCACCTTCTTTGGTATCTAATCTATTATATAAATCACTAAAAGCTAAATTTTTTTGCATCATATATTACTTTCTTAGAATCTCTACAGGCCACTTTATATCTTTCCCAATTCTCCAAGTTTTACATCTAAACCATGTTTTATAACAATGCTTCTTATTTCTTATCTTTTCTTGCACAATCTAACTCCACCACCAACTATTTTTATTAAAAAAAGCTTTTCCTTTTGATTCTCCAAGCACATTTTTAGCAACTTGCTTAATTTCACTTGCTTCTTTTCCCACATAACATTAGCTTCTTTATGAACATCCCAAATTCTAAGCTCTTGTAGCTTGCTCTTAAAATATTTTTATTTGTGTTCTTTAAGTGTCCCCATCTAATCCTAGGACAATAATTTGATTTATTTTTCCTCTTCCAATCTTTCATCTTAAAATCTAAAACTCGATGTTGGGTACTTAAACTTTCACTTGGAATGACCTTACAATCTTTACAATCTAAAGCGATCTATTTTTCTTATCAAAATAATCAATCTGTGTTTTTTAGATCCATTTTATAAGTAATAATATGTTCATCTCTTTTCTTAAATAAAGTATTAGTAACTACAAAATCATAAGCTAAGGAAAAATCTAATATAGTCCTACCTTCTTCATTAGTCACTCCAAATCCATAACCACCATGAACACTTTTAAAATCATCTACCACTCTATCAACATGTCCATTTAAATCTCCTCCAATAAATACTTTTTCTTCAAGAGGTATCTTTTGTATTAAACCCTCTAATTCATTCCAAAAAATTTTCTTTTTAGTTTACATCCAAACCTACTTGAGGAGCATAAACACTTATAACATTGATCTTAGTATCAATAATTATCTTTAAAGCTATAATTATCCACATCTATTAATATTTATAACATTATCCTTCAAACTTTTATCTATAATCACACCTAATTTCTAGTTTAACTTACCGAATACCAAAGTTTAAAACCTAAACTATCAATCTCCTTGGCCTTCTCCCCAACCCATTTAGTTTCTTGAACACATAAAATATTTATTTTTTTATGAACCATAATATCTATTAATTCCATTAATTTACTTGTAAGTGTACCTTTTATTCCAAGATACTAACCTAATTCTAGTTTCATGGACTAACTTCTTTGCCCGCATCCGTCCATAATGTGGGAACCCTAGCTTATTACTGCCGGTAGATGCAATGACCCTTACACTTTTCCGTATTCAAACCATCTGACAGCTCAGACATTAACAATGATTTAAAGGATTCATGTCATGATTATTTCGACAAGTTTTGCGCTGGCTATCTACTACCTACCGCAACAGTCCACTTCTCACATCTGGACTTGGGACCCGTAAAGGTAGTGTTCTAAATAAAAAAAAACAAATAAAAACATAACCTAAAATAAAAATAAAATAAACCTAAACCTAAACTAGAATTAATAAAATCAAAACCTAAACATAATCCTAAACTAAATAAAATAAACCTAAACTAAAATATCAAACCTAAAAAATAAAAAATAATAAACCTAAAACCTAAACATTAAAAAAAATAAAATAA
Source organism: Cymbidium sinense (assembly GCA_021442155.1). Lineage (NCBI taxonomy): Eukaryota > Viridiplantae > Streptophyta > Magnoliopsida > Asparagales > Orchidaceae > Cymbidium > Cymbidium sinense. Next base: position 364,484,207 of record CM038214.1, on the reverse strand, counting down.
AACCTAAATCTAAAACTAAAATGAAAAAATAAAACCTAAATCAAAAATAAAAAAAAATAAAACTAAACTAAAAAAAATAAACCTAAAACCTAAAACATAAAAAAATGAACTAAAATAAATAAATTAAACTAAATAAAAATAAAAAAACCTAAATCAAAATAAAAAATAAACTAAATAAACCTAAACATACCAATTTACTTAATTTAGAAAATAATAAAAAAAATAAAAAAAATAAAAACCCTAACCTAACCTAAAACCCTAAACCTAAATAAACAAAAAAAATAAACCCTAAACCTAAAAACTAAACACTAAACCCTAAACCCTAAAACATAAACCCAAACTAAATAAAACTAAAATAAATTAAAAATCCAAAACATAAATATAATAAAATAAAATAAAACCTAAACTAAAATTGAAACCTAAAATAAATAATAAAAATAAAAAAATTAAAATAAAATAAGTAAAACTAAACTAAAATAAAATAAACCTACAAATAAAACCTAAATAAAAAAAATTTAAATTTAAAATAAAAATAAATTAAAATAAAACCTAAATAAAAACCTAAACTTAAAAAATAAACCTAAAAAACCTAAAAATAAATATAAAAAAAACCTAAACCCTAAACTAAAAAAAAAAAACTTAAACATAAAATAAACAAAATAAAATAAACCTAATCCTAAACTAAAATAAACTAAACTAAAATAAATAAAACCCAAACCTAAATAAAAATAAACTAAATAAAATAAAATATAATAAACTAAAAATAAACTTAAACCTAAACTAAAAAAATAAAACCTAAAAATGAACCTAAAATGAAAACCTAAAACTAAAACCTAAAAAAATAAAATAAAAACCTGAACATAAACCTATATATAAAAAATAATACCTAAACTAAAAATATAATAAATTTAAAACTAAACTAAAAATAAATAAATAAACTTAAACCAAAAATATCTAATATAAAAAAACCAACTAAAATAAAGAAATTTAAAATAAATATAAACTAAATAAAATAATAATAATAAACCTAAAATATAAAAAATAAAATAAACAAAATAATTTAAAAATAAACTAAATAAACAATGATTTACTTAATTTTAAAAAATCCTAAACCCTAAACCCTAAACCATAAATCCTAAATAAAACCCTAAAAGTAACCTAAACCATAAAAACACATAACCCTAAACCCCAAAAAACACTAAAAACTTTAAAACCAAACAATAACATTATACCCAAACTAAAAAACCCAAACCTAAAATAAATTGATAAACATAATAAAATAAACCTAAAATAAAATAATTAAAACCTAAACCTAAATATAAACTAAACTAAACCTGACCTAAAGCTAAATAAAAATAAACTAAAATAAACCTAAACCTAAATTAAAAATAAAATCTCAAATAAAATCAAACCTAAACCTAAAAAAAATAAAATAAAAACCAAACTTAAAGTAAAAAATTAAACCTAAAATAAAATGAAAAAAAATAAAACTCAACTAAAATAAACCTAAACCTAAATAAACTAAAATAAAAAATAAACTAAAATAAATAACTAAACTAAATGAATAAAAAAATTTAAATAAAATAAAAATAAAATAAACTAAAATAAATAAAAATAAACTAAATAAACATAAACTCTGGTTTACTTAATTTAAAAAAAATAAACCCAAAAAAACTCTAAACCTAAACCCTAAAAAACCACAAACCCTAAATCCAACCCTAATCCTAAACCTAAACCCTGACCTAAACCCAAACCTAAACCCTACCAAACCCAAACCTAAACCTAAAAAAATAAATTAAAAAATAAACATAAACCCTAAAATTAATAAACACAACTCTAAGAATGGGCAAAACCTTGGCAGAACTCCATATCAACTAGGCTTATAGATCACGGTAGTGGAGGCAAAGCTGGACGTGGTTGTTATCGTAGTGGTGGTGGGGGATCTGGAGATGTTGGTGGATATGTAGGTGATCAGAGCATGGTGGTTATGGAGGTGGGAGGAGCGATAGAGGCTATAGCCATTGTGGTGGCGGAGGGAGAGATTAGGGATATGATGGTGGATCCCGCTGCTCGAGAGGTTGGGGTGGTTCCGATGGGAACTACAAAAACTAAAGAGCGATCAATCCGATCTGCTGCTTGTGGAACTTTGTCTTTATAACAGAGACAGTTCTAGTAATCTAGAGTTTTTGATTTGCTCTATGCGTGCTCATTTTTATCTCTATATTCACTTTTATCTTAGAAAACTCAGTGTGTTACTTGGTTGATGAAATTGAAAAGAAGAAATGTTGAATTTTAATTTATTCTCTCTTAAAAAAATGAAAAACCCTAAACACTAAACTAAAACTTGAACCCTAAATCTAAAACCTAAACCCTAAACCCTAAAAACTGTAAACCCTAAATCCGAAACCCTAAACCCTAAAATCCTAAACCCTAAACTTTGAACCCTAAAACCTAAACCCTAAACATTAAACCCTAAAAAAGAATACCTAAACCCTAAACCCCAAATCCTAAACCCTAAACCCAAAACCCTAAACCCTAAACTAACCATAAAAAAAAAAAGCTAAAACCTAAACTAAATAAAACATAAAAAAAAACCTAAACCAAGATAAAATATAATAATAAAATAAAATAAAAACATAAACTAAAACCTAAACCTAATCCTAAACCTTGAAAGAAAATAAAATAAAATAAAAAACTTAAATAAAAAAGAAAATAAATAAAAACTAAATTAAACTAAGAAATAAAAAACCTAAAATAAAAACTTAAATAAAATTAAACCTAAATGTAAATAAAAATAAAATAATCCTAAAATAAAGTAGAATAAAATAAATAAAACCTAAACAATAAACCTAAAATTAAAATCTAAAACAAATAAAAGTAAAATCTAAGCCCTAAAAAAACCAAAATATAAAATCAAATAAACATAAACCTAAACTAAACTAAACTAAACTAAAATAAATAAAACCTAAAATAAACTAAACTAAACAAATCTAAACTAAATAAAATAAAATAAACTAAAATAAAAAACCTAAACTAAAAAATAAAACCTAAAATAAAAACCTTAAACCTAAACCTAAAAAAGTAAAATAAAAGCCTAAACCTAAACCTAAAATTAAAAAAATAAACCTAAATAGAAAAAATAAAGTAAAAATAAAACTAAACTAAAAAATAAACATAATCCTAAACCTAATCCTAAAAATAAACTAAAACAAAAATCATAAACTAAAATAAACTAAACTAAATAAAAATAAAAAATAAACCAAAATATAAATATAAAATAAACTAAATCAACTAAATTAACCTAAACCTTGGTTTGCATAAGCAAAAAAACCCTAAACCCCAGGCTTTAAGCACTAAATCCTAAACTGAAACCCAAACTACTCTAAAACTCTCTAAACCACAAACTCTGAGCCACTAAACTAAACCATAAACTTTAAACTAGGCCACATACTATTGTAAACCTAAACTGCTATCCTAGGCCATGACCCTAAACCCTGACCATAAAGCCAACCCTAACTAGGCCACTGAGCCAACCTACTGAACAAAATACTGAGCCCTAAACTGAACCTTGCTTTAACCCACCCTAAACCCTGACTAAACCCTAAATCTAAACCACACCCTAAAATCTACCACTACTAACCCTCTCTAAACCCACATAAACTAACTTATCATAAACTTACCACCAACCCTCTAAACCTTAAATCCTAAACCCTACCAAGACCCTAAACCCAAAATATATTACCTTACCCAAACCTAAACCATATGCCTAAACACTAAACCCAAAACCCTAAAAACTAAATCACTAAAAAATAAAATAAAAAAATACCTAAACCTAAATAAAATAAAACCTAAACTAAAACCTAAACTAAACCTGTCTAAACCTAAGAATAAAATGAAAAATAAAACTAAAATAAAATAAAATAAATAATATCCTAAACTAAATTAAAAATCAAATAAACCTAAATAAAACAAAATAAAATAAAAAAATAAAATAAACTTTGGATTTAATAAAATAAAAACAAAATAAAAATATAAACCTAAAAAAATAAAACCTAAAATAAAAAAAAATAAAACCCAAAAAATAAAATAAAATAAAATTACTAAAAAATAAACATAAATGTAAACCTAAACCTAAAAATAAACTAAAATAGAAATCTAAACTAAAAAAATATATAATAAATAAACTAAAATAAATAAAATTAAAAAATAAACCAAAATAAAAATAAAATATAAAAATATAAATAAACCTAAACATACTGGTTTACTTAATTTAAAAAGAAAAACCTAAATAAAAAAATAAAATCTAAATCCTTAACTAAAAAAAAAACTTAAACCAAAAATAAAAATAAACAAAAACATAAACCAAAACTAAAATAAATAAAACCTAAACCTAAAATAAACTAAACCTAAAAACATAATAAAATTATCTAAAAATATACCTAAACCTAAACTAAAAATAAATCCTAAAATAAACCTAAAATAAAACCTAAACCTAAAAAAAATAAAATGAAACCTAAACCTAAACTAAAAATAAAAAATAAACCTAAACCTAAAATAAAATAAAATAAAATAAACTAAAAATACATAAATCTAAACCTAAACCTAAAAATAAAAAAATAAAATCTTGGACTAAAGTAAATAAACAAAAATAAATAAACTAAACAAAAGCTAAATAAAATAAAATAAACTAAATAAACTTAACCTCGGTTTTGCTTAATTTTTTTAAAACCATAAACACCAAAATTAATCACTAAATCCTAAACCCCAAACCTTAAACCCTAAACTCTACTCCCCAAACCCACTAACCACCACTAAACCATAAACCTTAGAGCCTGCCCTGACTACTAAACCCTCTCACCTAAACTAAGATCCTACCACACTCTAAACTCTAAAGCCAAAACTAAAAACCCTGATCCTCAGGCCACAAGCCACCTAACAAAACCCTAAACCCTAAACCTGACCCCAAACCCTCACCCTAAACCCTAACAACCCAAACTCCTAAACAAAATGGACAGGCTCACCTACTGACCCTACCTGACCTAAATAAAAACCCCTAAACCCTAAACCCTAAACCCCCTATTATAAACTCCCACCCAAACCCACACATGCTCCCTCCACTAAATCTTATACCCAAAACCTAAACTAAACCACACAACCCTAAAACCTCTAAATCAAACCTAAAATAAAATAAATAAAACCAAACCTAGTAAAATAAAACTAAACCTAAACTAAACCTAAATGACCTAACTATAAAATAAAATAAAAATAAAACTAAAACAAAATAAAATAAATAAAACCTAAACAAACTAAAAAAAAAATAAATCTAAAAAAAACCTAAATAAAATAAAACTAAACATAAAATAAAATAAAATAAACCTAAAAAATAAAAAATAAAAACATAAAATGAGAAAATAAACATAAAAATAAAAAAAATAAAACCTAAACCGAAAAAAAATAATATAAAATTAAAATTAAACTAAAAATAAATATGAACTCACATGAACCTAAAAATAAACTAAAATAAAATCCTAAACTAAAATAAAAAACATGAAATAAATAAACTAAGCTAAATAAGAATAAAAAATAGACCTAAATAGAAATATAAAATAAACTAAAGAAACTAAATAAACATAAAACAAACTTAATTTAAAAAAAAAAATAACACTAAACCTAAACACTAAATCTAAACCCTAAACTCCCATCTCCTTATAAACCTAAACTAACCTAAAACCCCAAAACCATAAACCCTAAAGCTGACACTATACCTTAAACCCTAAACTCAAACCACACTAAACCCTGGTTCCTAAACCCTAAAACAAACCCTAAACACTAAACCCAACTAACCCTAAACCCTAATAAAACTAACTAAACTCTAAAAAACCACAAACCCTACTAAACTCAAAAACTTAAACTGACCATAAAATCTAAAACCCTAAACTTAAACAAACTAAGATAAATGCCCTAAACCCAAATCTGCAACCCTGGACCCAAACTAAACCCTACCACTGAACCCAAACCCTAAATCATAAACCTAAACCTAAAAACTAAACTAAATCAAATAAAAATAAAAATAAAACTTAAACATAAAGAAAATAAAACCTAAATAAAAAACCAAAACCTAAACCTATATGTAAACCACAACTTAAACATAAATATAAAAAAAAATCTAAACTAAAAAAATAAATAAATAAAACATAAACTAAAAATAAAATAAACTAAAAAATAAAAACCTAAATAAAATAAAAACTAAATGTCAAATAAAAATAAAATAAAATAAAAACATAAACCAAAATAATAAAACAAAAAATAAAACCTAAAAATAAACAATAAAACCTAAACCTAAAAAATAAAATAAAAATAAAATTAAACTAAAAAAAATTAAAAACTCACAAACTAATAAACAAAGAAAAATCCTAAACTAAAATAAATAAATATAAATAAATAAACTAAACTAAATAAAAATAAAAAAAATAAACCTAAATAGAAATATAAAATAAACTAAATATGCTAAATAAACCTAAACGTATAAGTTTACTCAAATATTTTTAAAAATAAAGCTTAAACCCCAAACCCCAAACCCTAAACACTAAATCCTAAACCATAAACCCTAAAACCTTAACACAAAAACTAACCCTAAACCCCAAAATAAAACTAAAGCTACACTAAACTAAACCCTAAACCCTAAAACTACCCTAAACCCAATCTAAATCCTAAAACCTAAACCTAAACCTAACCTAAACCCAAATCTATAAATTAAACTTAAATTTAAACCAAACCTACCTGCAATCCACAACCCTAAACCACAAACCTAAACCCTGGCCTATAAACCCTAAATCCTAATGAGCCCTAAACCTAAACCTAAACCTAAAGATCTGACCTTGGACAAACTAAACCCCAAATAAACCCCAAACCCCACCTAAACTCCACCCTCCACAGACTAACTAAATCAAATTAAATAAAATAAATAAAAAACCTAAACCTAAATAAAATAAAAACTAAACTAAAATGTAAACCTAAACTAAACAAAATAAAGCAAAATAAAAAATGAAAATAAAACTAAAATAAAATAATAACCTAAAGTAAACTAAAGATAAAATAAAACTAAAAAATGAAAAATAAATAAAATAAAACTAAATGTAAAATAAAATAAAATAAACTTAAAATAAAATAAAATAAAACTAAATAAAAATATAAACATAAGAAATAATACTTAAACCCTAATTTTTAAAAAAAATCTAAACCTAAAATAAATAAAATAAAATAAACATAAACCTAAACTAAAATAAACTAAACTAAAATAAATAAAACTTAAACCCTAAACCCTAAACTCTAAAATAAAAACCTAAAACTAAACTAAATAAAACATAAAAAAATAAAAAAAATAAATAAATAAATAAACCTAAACCCAAAAAAAAATATAATAAAATCCTAAACTACAACCTAGACTTAAACCTTAAAATAAAATAACTAAAATGTGAAAACTAGAATAAAATTAAATAAATAAAGACTTAAACTAAACTAAAAAAAAAATAAACCTAAAATAAAAACCTAAATAAAATAAAACTAAACATAAAATAAATATAAAATAATCTTAAAATTAAATTAAATTAAGACTAAATAAAAACTTAAACCCAAAAAATATAGTTAAAAAAAAATAAAACATAAACCCTAAACTAAAAAAAACCTAAACCTAAAATAAACATAAACCTAACCTAAAATAAACTAAACTAAAATAAATAAAACCTAAACCTTAAAACCCAAACCCTAAGCCCAAAACTATAAACCCTAAACCCTAAACCTAAATTAAATATAAAATAAAAATAAATAAAATAAAAAACTAAACATAAATAAAATAATAATAAAATAAAATAAAAACCAAATCTAAAACCTAAACCTAAACCTAAAAATAAAATAAAATAAAAAAACAAAAACTAAACTTAAGAAATACACCTAAAAATAAAAATCCTAAATAAAATAAAACAATAAACTAATACCTAAACTTAAACCTAAACGTAAACCTTAAAATAAAATAAAATAAAAAGTGATAACTAAATTAAAATATAATAAATAAAAACCTAAACTAAAATAAAAAATAAAATAAACTTAAAAATAAAAAAATAAAACCTAAACCCTAAACTAAAAAAATCTAAACCTAAAGTAAACAAAATAAAATAAAAATAAACCTAACATAAAATAAACTAAACTAAAATAAATAAAACCTAAACCCTAAAACTAAACCTAAACCAGAAACCCTTAACCCAAACCCAAAACCCAAACCCCTAAACACAAAACCCTAAACCAAAATTAAATAAAAACCAAAAATAAATAACATAAAAAAACTAAACCTAAATAAAAATAATAATAAAATAAAATGAAAACCTAACTAAAACCTAAACCTAGAACAAAACCTAAACCTATAAATAAAATAAAATAAAAAACAAAACCTAAACTAAAATAAATTAAATTAAAATTTAATCTAAACTTAAAAAAATAAAATATACCTAAAAATAAAAAACCTAAAAAAATAAAAGCCTAAACTAAAACCTAAACTTAAACATAAACCTAAACCTTAAAATAAAAAGTTATAGCTAAACTAAAATAAAATAAATCAAAACCTAAACTAAAATAAAAAATAAAATAAACCTAAAAATAAAAAATCTTAATAAAATAAAAAGTAAACACAAAATAAAAATAAAATAAACCTAAAATTAAATTAATAAAAAATAAAAATAAACTACACCCAAAAAATAAACCTAAAAATAAAAAATAAAACCTAAACCCTAAACTTTAAAAAAATTCCTAAACTTAAATTAAATAAAATAAAATAAACATAAACCAAACCTAAAAGAAGCTAAACTAAAATAAATAAAACCTAAACCCTAAAGCCTAAACCCCAAACCCTAAACCCAACCAAAAACCCTAAAAACCCTAAAAAAATAAAAACCTAAAAAGCTAAACCTAAATTAAATAAAACCCAAAAATAAATAAAAAAACATAAACCTAAATTAAAATAATAATAAAATAAAATAAAAACCTAAACAAAAACTTGAACCTAAACCTAAACCTAACAATAAAATAAAATATCAAATAAAAACTAAACTAAAATAAAATAAATATAAAATAAAAAATAAACTAAAATTTATTAAATTAAAATCTAAACTAAACTAAAAAAAATACACCTAAATAAAATATACATAAAATAAAAATAAAATAAACATTAAACATAAAATAAATAAAAATAAACCTAAATTGAAATAAATAAAACTAAATACAAACTTAAATGTAATAAATACACTTAGAAATATTGTCTGAAAATAAATAAAAAATAAAACCTAAACCCTAAATTAAAAAAACCTAAACCTAAAATAAACAAAATAAAATCAACAAAAACCTAAACTAAAATAAACAAAACTAAAATAAATAAACCCTAAACCCTAATCCCTAAAACCTAAAATCCTAAACCCTAAACCCTATACCCTAGAAATCTAAAAACATAAACCAAAAACCATAAACACTAAACACTAAACCCTAAATTGCAAACACAAAACACTAAACCCTAAACCCTCAACCCTAAAACCCTAAATAAATCCTAAACCCTAAACCTAAACTACATAAACCTTAAACCCTAAACCCCAAACCCTAAATCCTTCAACCCTAAAAGCCTAAAAAGCTAAACCTAAACTAAATAAAACCTAAAATAAATAAATAAATAAATTCTAAACCAAAATAAAAGAAAAAATAAAAAAAATAAAAACTAAAACCTAAACTTAAACCTAAACCTGAACCTAAACCTAAACCTAAACCTTAACCTAAAAATAAAATAAAATAAAAAATAAAAACTAAAATAAACAAAAACCTAAACTAAACTAAAAAATAAAAAAAATTAAAAATAAAAAACCTAAATAAAATAAAACCTAAACATAATATATAAATAAAATAAAAACTAAATAAAAACCTAAACCTAAATAATAAACCTAAAACTAAAACTTAAAATAAATAAAAAATAAAACCTAAACCTTAAACTAAAAAACAAAACTTAAACCTAAAAAAAATAAAAATAAACATAAACCCAAACTAAAATAACTAAAACCTAAACCAAAACCTAAAATAAATTAAACCTAAAACATAAACCTAAACTAAATAAAATTAAATGTACTAAAAATAAACTTAAGTCTAAACTAAAAAATAAAACCTAAAAATAAACCTAAAATAAAAAACTTAAACTTAAACTTAAAATAATAAAATGAAAACCTAAACCTAAACCTAAAAATAAAAAATAAAACCTAAAAATCAAAAATAAAATAAAAATAAAACTAAAATAAAAAATAAGCATAAACCTAAACTTGAACCTAAAAAATAAGCAAAAATTAGAAAGCCTAAACTACATTAAATAAACTATAATAAATAAAAATAAAAATAAACCTAAATAAAAATATAAAATAAACTAAATAAACCTAAACCTACAGATTAACTTAATTTTTTTAAAAAAAAACCCTAAACCCTAAACCCTAAACCATAAACCCTAAATCCTAAACCTTAAACCCTAAACCTAAACTAAACCTAATCCCTATACCCTAAAGCTAAACCGAAACCTAAATAAAATAATAAACTAAACCAAAAATAAAAACCTAAAAACTAAAAAATAAACTAAACTAAACTATACTAAAAAAAATAAAAAAACTAAAAATAAAACTAAAAAATAAATAAACTAAACCTAAACCTAAACCTATTGTAGTATTTTTGAAAAACTAAAACTAAAATAAAACTAAACTCTAAACCCTAAACTTAATGCCATCGTTGGAGATTTCTGGCGTTCTCTCACGATTTCATTTTTCCCTTCCGGCGCTTTCATTTTCCTTGCAGCTTGGACGATTTCTGATCATTCACAATCAATTTTTTTGATTGTTTATCTCTGATTTGCATCTAATGTGATTTTCCCTTTACTCTTTCAATGGTGGAGGAGCCGCTTTCCGTGCAACCGAGCTTATCCACCTTAGAGGCTGGCATCGATTTGGAATTATGGATCAAATCATCTACTACTCTACAGTTAAGTCCTTTAAGGACACATTATCTAGTAAGAACCTTTCACCTAATGCGATTTGATCTCGACCTCCTTTTGTGTGATGCGCTATTATGTGCTCGATCTAGATGTGGAAAAGTTGGCTGACTTTTGAATTCTCTTTGGTTGGTAAATTTTCCTTACATCAACTCTCAATAACATCCTATCATTTTTAGAAACCTAAACTCTAAACCCTAAAACCTAAACTCTAAAACTAACTCTAAACTCTAAACCCTAAACTCTAAACCCTAAACCCTAAACCCTAAACCATAAACTAACTTTAAACCCTAAACCCTATACACTAAATTGTAATTGTAAACCTTAAACCCTAAACCTTAAAACTTAAAGCCTATAACCCTAAAAGTAAACCTAAACCCTAAACCATAAAGCCAAAACCCTAAACCCTAAACCCTAAGCTAACCCAAAACCCAAAACACCAAAAACCCTAAACCCTAAAGCCTGAACATTAAACTCTATACTTTAAACCCTAAACCTAAACTAACCAACCTAAATCCAAACCCTAAACCTAAAACCACTAATCATTAAACCCTAAACACTAAACCCTAAACTCCCCACTCAAATCATAAAACTAACCCTAAATCATAAACCTGACCATAAACCATAAACCTGGACCTACCCAAACCTTAAACCACAAAACCAGGACCTAAACCTTAAACAGTAAACCCTAAACCTTAAAATATAAAACCCTAGAGCCGAAACCCTAAACCCTAAACCATATACCCTAAATACTAAACCCAAAATGCAAAACCCTAAAAACCTAAACTAAATCAAACCTAAAAATAAAATAAATAAAAATACCTAAACCTAAATAAAATAAAAACCTAAACTAAAACCTAAACTAAACCTAAGTCTAAACCTAAGAATAAAATAAAATGAAAAATAAAAACTAAAATAAAATAAAATAAATAATATCCTAAACTAAATTAAAAAAATCAAATAAACCTAAAAATAAAAAAAACTAAATAAATAAAAATAAAATAAACTTTAGATTTAATAAAATAAAAACAAAATAAAAAATATAAACCTAAAAAATAAAACCTAAAAATAAAAAATAAAACCCAAACCTAAAAAATAAAATAAAAATAAAATTGTACTAAAAAATAAACATAAATGTAAACCTAAACCTAAAAAATAAACTAAAATAGAAATCCTAAACTAAAAAAAATATATAATAAATAAACTAAAATAAATAAAATTAAAAAATAAACCAAAATAAAAATATAAAATAAACTAAATAAACCTAAACATACTTTATTTAAAATAAAAAATAAAATCTAAATCCTTAACTAAAAAAAAACTTAAACCAAAAATAAAAATAAACAAAAACATAAACCAAAACTAAAATAAATAAAACCTAAACCTAAAATAAACTAAACCTAAACTAAATATAATAAAATTATCTAAAAATATACCTAAACCTAAACTAAAAAATAAATCCTAAAAATAAACCTAAAATAAAAACCTAAAACCTAAACCTAAAAAAATAAAATAGAAACCTAAACCTAAACTAAAAATAAAAAATAAAACCTAAACCTAAAAAATAAAATAAAAATAAAATAAACTAAAAAATAAACATAAATCTAAACCTAAACCTAAAAAATAAAGTAAAATAAAAATCTTAAACTAAAGTAAATAAACAAAAAATAAATAAACTAAACAAAAAAAGCTAAATAAAATATAAAGTAAACTAAATAAACTTAACCTACTGGTTTACTTAATTTTTTTTAAAAAAAACCATAAACACCAAAATTAATCACTAAATCCTAAACCCCAAACCTTAAACCCTAAACTCTAAACCCTAAACCCCAAACCCTATAACCCTAAACCTAAACTATAAAACCTAAATCGCCCTACACTAAACCCTAAAGCTAAACCCTAAACTTAAACCTACTTAAATCCCACCTAGACTCTAAACTCTAAACCTAAACCTTTCTAACTGATCCTCTAAACCCCACCTAAAAACATAAAATGGCCCTAAACCTCCTCTAGGCCCTCCCTAAACCTACTACCCAAACCTAAAATAACACTACACTACCACCACCATAAATGGACCCAAATTCTAGGCCACTGACCAACTCTAACCCACAAAATCCTAAACCCTCCCTAAACCTCCTAAACCCTAAATTATAAAACTTTACACCTGGCCTCCTTAACTGCCTAAACCCTAAACCCTAAAATCTATAACCGTACGCCCTAAACCCTAAGCCATAAAACCTAAACCATTAACCCTAAACCCAAAGCCCTAAAAACCTAAATTAAATCAAACCTAAAAATAAAATAAATAAAATAACCAAGACCTAAGTAAAATAAAAACCTAAACTAAAACCTAAACCTAAACCTAAACCTAAACCTAAACCTAAAAATCAAATAAAATAAAAAATAAAAACTAAAACAAAATAAAATAAATAAAAACCTAAACAAAACTAAAAAATAAAATAAATCTAAAAATTAAAAACCTAAATAAAATAAAAACTAAACACAAAATAAAAATAAAATAAACCTAAAATAAAATAAAATAAAACCTAAAATGAGAAAATAAACATAAAAATAAAAAATAAAACCTAAACCGAAAAAAATTATATAAAATTAAAATTAAACTAAAAAATAAATATGAACTCACATGAACCTAAAAAATAAACTAAAATAAAAATCCTAAACTAAAATAAAAAACATGAAATAAATAAACTAAGCTAAATAAGAATAAAAAATAGGCCTAAATAGAAATATAAAATAAACTAAAGAAACTAAATAAACATAAACGAACAAGTTTACTTAATTTAAAAAAAAAACTAACACTAAACCCTAAACACTAAATCCTAAACCCTAAACCCTATCTCCTAAATTATAAACCCTAAAACTAACCCTAAACCCCAAAAACCATAAACCCTAAAGCCTAAACACTATACCCTAAACCTCAAACCCTAACCCTAAACCCTAGGTTCCTAAACCCTAAACCAAACCCTAAACACTAAACCAAACCTGAAAAACCTAATCACAAACTAAACTCTAAACCCTAACTGAGCCACAACCCTAAAGCCTAAACCCTAAACCCTAAACCACCCTGACATAAATCAAACTAAAATTAAACCTTAAACCTGACCATAAAATCCTAAACCCTAAACCCTAAAATCTACAACCCTAGACCCTAAACCCTAAACCCATACCCTAACCCCTAAACCCTAAATCATAAACCCTAAACCCGAAAAACCTAAACTAAATCAAAGCTAAAAATAAAAAAATAAAAAAAACTTAAACATAAAGAAAATAAAAACCTAAATAAAAACCTTAACCTAAACCTAAACCTATACCTAAACCACAACTTAAACATAAATATAAAAAAAAATTTAAACTAAAATAAAATAAATAAAAACATAAACAAAACTAAAAAATAAAATAAACTAAAAAATAAAAACCTAAACAAAATAAAACTAAATGTCATAAAATAAAATAAAATAAAACATAAAATAAAAATAAAACAAAAATAAAACCTAAAATAAACAATAAACACCTAAAAAATAAAATAAAAATAAAATTAAACTAAAAAATTAACAAAACCTCACAAACCTAAAATAAAATAAAAAAAATCCTAAACTAAAATAAATAAATATAAAATAAATAAACTAAACTAAATAAAAATAAAAAAAATAAACCTAAATAGAAATATAAAATAAACTAAATATGCTAAATAAACCTAAACGTACAAGTTTACTCAAATATTTTTAAAAATAAAGCTAAAACCCTGCAAACCCTAAACACTAAATCCTAACCATAAACCCTAAACCCTAAACACAAAACTAACCTAAACCCCAAAGCCTAAACCTTAAAGCTTCTAAACCTAAACCCTGAGCCTCTCTCCCTAACCCTAAAACCCTAAATCCCAAAATCTAAAACCTAAACCACTAAACACTGAGCCACTAAACCCATCCCAGATCGTATTAAACTAAACCAAACCCTGACTCTCTCCTAAACAAAACTCTAAACTCTAGGCCCTAAACCTAAACCCCTAAACCTAAACCACAGACCCTAAAACCCTAAACCTTAAACCACTAAACACTAAACCTTAAAATCTGCACCTTGGATCTTGAAACCCTAAACCCTAACCTGACCCCAAACCCTAACTGACTCCAAACCCTAAACCTTAAACCCTAAACTAAATCAAAATTATAAATAAAAAAAATAAAAAACCTAAACCTAAATAAAATAAAAAACTAAACTAAAATGTAAACCTAAACCTAAACCTAAAAATAAAGCAAAATAAAAAATAAAAATAAAACTAAAATAAAATTAATAATAACCTAAAGTAAACTAAAAGATAAAATAAAACTAAAAATGAAAAATATAAATAAAAGTAAAAACTAAATATAAAATAAAAATAAAATAAACTTAAAATAAAATAAAATAAAAACTAAATAAAAATATAAACATAAGAAATAATACTTAAACCCTAATTTTAAAAAAAATCTAAACCTAAAATAAATAAAATAAAATAAACATAAACCTAAACTAAAAAAACTAAACTAAAATAAATAAAACTTAAACCCTAAACCCTAAACTCTAAACCCTAAAATCCTAAAAACCTAAAACTAAACTAAATAAAACATAAAAAAATAAAAAAATAAATAAATAAAAAAACCTAAACCCAAAAAAAAATAAAATAAAAACCTAAACTACAACCTAGACTTAAACCTAAACCTAAACCTTAAAATAAAATAACTAAAAAGTGAAAACTAGAATAAAATTAAATAAATAAAGACCTAAACTAAACTAAAAAATAAAATAAACCTAAAAATAAAAAACCTAAATAAAATAAAAACTAAACATAAAATAAATATAAAATAAACTTAAAATTAAATTAAATTAAGACTAAATAAAAACTTAAACCCAAAAAATATAGTTAAAAATAAAAAATAAAACATAAACCCTAAACTAAAAAAAACCTAAACCTAAAATAAACATAAACCTAACCTAAAATAAACTAAACTAAAATAAATAAAACCTAAACCTTAAAACAAACCCTAAAACCCACTATAAACCCTAAACCCTAAACCTAAATTAAATATAAAATAAAAATAAATAAAATAAAAAACTAAACATAAATAAAAATAATAATAAAATAAAATAAAAACCAAATCTAAAACCTAAACCTAAACCTAAAAATAAAATAAAATAAAAAAACAAAAACTAAACTAAAGAAATACACCTAAAATAAAAAAATAAAATAAAAATAAACTAACTAAACTAAACTAAACTAACCTTAAAATAAAATAAACATAAACCCTAAAATAAACTAAACTAAAATAAATAAACTTACCCTAAACCCTAAACTCTAAACCTTAAAATCCTAAAAACTAAACTAAATACATAAAATAAAATATAAATAAATAAAAATAAAATAAAATAAAAAAAAATAAAAAAAATAAAATAAAATAAAATAAATAAAATAAAAAAAAACCTAAACCTAAACTAAAATAAAACTAAATAAAAATAAAACTAAAAATTAAAAATAAAATATAAACCTAAACTAAAAAAAATAAATAAAAAAATATAAACTAAATAAAATAAAACCTAAATATAAAATAAATAAAATAAATAAATAAACCTAAATAAAAACTAAACCCAAAATAAAATAAAAAAATAAAATAAAAAAAACAAAAATAAAATAATAATAAATAAAATAACCAAATAAACTAAACTAAACCACAAAATAAATAAAATAAAAAAAAAACTAAACTAAAGAAATACTAAATAAAAAAATAAAATACAATAAACAAAACCTAAAAAACCTAAACCAATAATAAAATAAAATAAATAATATAATAAACCTAAACTAAATAAAAAAAATAAAACTTAAAAATAAAAATAAAAAACCCTAAAAAAATCTACCTAATACAATAAAATAAAAATAAACCTAACATAAAATAAACTAAACTAAAATAAAATAAAACTAAACCTAAAAACTAAACCTAAACTAAACAAAAAACCCAAAACAGACCCCAAACCTAAAACTAAACCAAAATTAAATAAAAACCAAAATAAATAACATAAAAAACTAAACCTAAATAAAATAATAATAAAATAAAAAAAAAAACTAAAACCTAAACTAAATAAACCTAAAAATAAAATAAAATAAAAACAAAGCCTAAACTAAAAATAAATTTAATTAATTTAATCTAAACTTAAAAAAATAAAATATACCTAAAAATAAAAACCTAAAAAAATAAAATAAAACTAAAACCTAAACTTAAACTTAAACCTAAAATAAAAGTTATAGCTAAACTAAAATAAAATAAATCAAAAATAAACTAAAATAAAAAATAAAATAAACCTAAAATAAAAATCTTAATAAAATAAAAAATAAACCTAAATAAAAATAAAATAAACCTAAAATTAAATTAATAAAAATAAAAATAACTAAAATAAACCTAAAAAATAAAAATAAAACCTAAACCCTAAACTTTAAAAAAAAATTCTAAACATAAATTAAATAAAATAAAATAAACATAAACCAAACCTAAAATAAAAAAACTAAATAAATAAAACCTAAACCCTAAACCTAAACCTCACCTACCCTAAACCTACCCTAAACCTAAAATAAAAAAAACAAAATAAACTATTAAATAAAAAAAATATAAAAAATACATAACCTAAATAAAATAATAATAAAAAATAATAAAACCTAAACAAAACTTACCTAAACCTAAACCAAACAATAAAATAAAATATCAAATAAACTAAAAAATAAAATAAATATAAAATAAAAAAAATAAACTAAAATTTATTAAATTAAAATCTAAACTAAACTAAAAATACTAAAAAATATGCATAAAATAAAAATAAAATAAACATTAAACATAAAAATAAATAAAAATAAACCTAAAATGAAATAAATAAAAATAAATACAAACTTAATAAATAAACTTAGAAATGTTATTAAAAATAAATAAAAATAAAACCTAAACCATAAATTAAAAACCTAAACCTAAAATAAACAAAATAAAATCAACAAAACCTAAACTAAATAAAGAAAACTAAAATAAATAAACAAACCCTAATCCACAAAACCTAAAATCCTAAACCCAAAATATACCCTGAAATCTAAAACATAAACCAAAACCATAAACCCTAAACCCTAAATTAAAACTAAACACAAAACCTAAAAACCCCTAAAACCCTCACCTAAACCTTAAACCCTAAATCATAAATCCTAAACCCTAAACCCTAACGTGACCTTAAACCCTACCCCAAACCCTAAATCCTAGGCCTTGCTGAGCCCACTAAAAGCCTAAAAACCTAACCTAAACTAAATAAAACCTAAATAAATAAATAAATAAATTCTACAAAAATAAAAGAAAAAAAAATAAAAAAATAAAAAACTAAACCTAAACTTAGGCCTGAACACAACCTAAACCTAAACCTAACCTAAAATAAAATAAAATAAAAATAAAACTAAAATAAACAAAACCTAAACTAAACTAAAATAAAAAAAAAAATAAAACCTAAATAAAATAAAACCTAAACATAATATATAAAATAAAATAAAACTAAATAAAAAAAACCTAAACCTAAAATAAACTAAAACTTAAAATAAATAAAATAAACCTAAACCTAAACTAAAACAAAACTTGAACCTAAAAAAAAAATAAAATAAAACATAAACCCAAACTAAAATAACTAAAACCTAAACCAAAACCTAAAATAAACTAAACCTAAACATAAACTAAATAAAATTAAATGTACTAAAATAAACTTAAGTCTAAACTAAAAAATAAAACCTAAAAATAAACCTAAAATAAAAACTTAAACTTAAACTTAAAATAATAAATGAAAACCTAAACCTAAACCTAAAATAAAAAAAATAAAACCTAAAAATCAAAAATAAAATAAAAATAAAACTAAAATAAAAAATAAGCTTAAACCTAAACTTGAACCTAAAAAATAAGCAAAAATTTGAAAACCTAAACCAAATTAAATAAACTATAATAAATAAAAATAAAAAATAAACCTAAATAAAAATATAAAATAAACTAAATAAACCTAAACCTGGATTAACAATTTTAAAAAAAAACCCTAAACCCTAAACCTCCCACTAAATCCTAAACCCTAAACCCAACCTAAACTAAACCTAATCCTATACCCTAAACCTAAACCTAAAACTAAATAAAATAATAAACTAAACTAAAAATAAAACCTAAAACTAAAAAATAAACTAAACTAAACTATACTAAAAAAAAAAATAAAAAAACTAAAATAAAAAAAAAATAATACTAAACCTAAACCTAAACCTATTGGTATTTTGAAAAACTAAAACTAAAATAAAACTAAACTCTAAACCCTAAACTTAAAGCCATCATTGGAGATTTCTGGCGTTCTCTCACGATTTCATTTTTCCCTTCCGGCGCTTTCATTTTCCTTGCAGCTTGGACGATTTTTGATCATTCACAATCGATTTTTTTTGATTGTTTATCTCTGATTTGCATCTAATGTGATTTTCCCTTTACTCCTTCAATGGTGGAGGAGCCACTTTCCGTCGCTAGAGCTTATCCATCTTAGAAATTAGGGGCATCGATTTACATGGAATTATGGATCTGAAATCATCTACTACTCTACCTACAGTTAAGTCCTTTAAGGACACATTATCTAGTAAGAACCTTTCACCTAATGCTTCGGTGAATTTGATCTCGACCTCCTTTTATGTGATGCCTGCTATTATGTGCTCGGATCTAGATGTGGAAAAGTTGGCGAAGCCTTTTGAATTCTCTTTAGTTGGT
The DNA here is from genome assembly GCA_021442155.1 of Cymbidium sinense. Taxonomy (NCBI): domain Eukaryota; kingdom Viridiplantae; phylum Streptophyta; class Magnoliopsida; order Asparagales; family Orchidaceae; genus Cymbidium; species Cymbidium sinense. The sequence continues at coordinate 364,464,359 of CM038214.1, read as the reverse complement.
AAATTTTCCTTACATCGGCCAACTCTCAATAACATCCGATCATTTTTTCATAGCCTTAAACTTTCAGGTGTTTTCACTATCAGATTGATCCAAGGCATATTTTAATTCAACTCTCTAATGACTTAGATTATTCAAGAGTTTTTTGCGTCGCTCTTACTTTTTTTAATTGTCTGTGACTTGAAATGGTCTCCTCTTTTGATATAAAAGAGGAATCCCCAATTGTTCCTATATGGCTAGCTCATCCTAATATGAGAATACATTATATTACACATCAAGTTCCCTTTGCGGTTGGGGCTCTCTTTGGTCAGCCTCTTCAAATTGATCAGGCCACCACTGTGAGATCACGACCTTCTGTTGTTCATATTTTGGTTGAAATTAATATCACTAAAAGCATCCTAAAGAAGTTTGGATTGGCTCTGAAAAGTTTGGTTATAATCAAAAAGTTGAATTTGAGAATTTTCCTATTTTTTTCACACATTGTAAGATTCATGGCCATGATCATTTTGAATGTCTTTTGTTGCACCCTCAACTAAAAAAGAATAAATTATCAGATCCTAATCCTACTCTATCAAATGAAAAAATCAGTAAATTTTCTTATTTTCCTAAAGTAACTGAAAATGGGAATCCTACCCTACCCTACTCCTTTTCTATCCCTTTGCTTTGTCTATTGGAGAGCAATGCGCATGTTAAAAATAATGTTTATAAGGTTCATGAGGAGGCTAATGATAATTATCATTTCTTCTAATTGTAATAATTTGGCTCCTCAAGACAATACCTTGACTAACCTACCCCTTTTGGCTAGTGAACCGAGGAGACTCATATGAACCTTGGTGATTTGAATGGAAATTGGTTGGATCAAAAAAAACAAATTTTGAGTTGATCCTTTGATGAAGAACAAAGTCTAAAAACTGCTGATCCTTTGATGATGGAACAAAATCTAAAAACTAATTCTAAAACTAAGCATGAAATCTGTGCTATTAATGGCTTTACAACCTCTCCTTCTCCAACTCTTCGTGAGTGATACACATGCTAACCCACTTTCACTTAATTCATATTGAAGAGGGAAATTACCATTAGAAATGCTTTTGATACAAGTCATATCACAAAGTCTCTCGATGGTGATTCTTTGGATAATGATAGACCTTTTCAAACTATTTTTTAAAAAAATCACTTAAAGCTAGAATGTTCACTAATCCACTACTAACTACAGATCTTCTCTAACTTCCCATAAATAATTATTTCAAGTTTCCTTTTCTTCTTACTTTATTATTTCTTTAGTTATCTCTTTTCCTTTCTTTTCTTATTATATTATGATCAACTTACTAATTTGGAATGTTCGGGGTATTGGGACTCTCATTGTCTGCAACCATATTAGAAGCCTTTGTCGTATTCATAACATAACCTTACTTGTTGTTATTGAACCATTCATACACTCTTCTAAGATCAACCATGTTGCTAGATGCTTTTTCAAAACTTTTTTATAATATTAGCAATAAAATTTGTATTTTTGGAATAATTTAGTCAACATATCTATCCTTGATGATCTTCAACAATTGGTTAATGTCCACATCTCATTGGGTGATTTTCTAGGTTCCTTTATTTTATGCTTCTTGTAATAGCTGGTAGGAACATCCTTTGGGATAACTTAAGAACCTTTGCCTCCTCACAACCAACCTTGGTTGGGGTGATTTTAACACTATTCTCTTCCTCTAAAAAAGAAGGGAGGTTGCTTCCCTAACATTCATTCCATGGAAGACTTTTCTAATATGATTCTTGATTGCAATGATTGATATTGGCTATTCGTGGATTATACATGGCATAACTTAGACTCAGTACTTGATAGGACCTTTTTAATTCTCTTGGATCAATCAATGGCCTCTACTGCATTTGAACATTTGAACTTTGTCTGATCATGCTCCGCTTTTGATTTCTATCCAAAATCCCTCTAATAGATTACCCTACCCAACCTCTTTCAGATTCCAAAATATGTGGATCCAACACATTGATTTCATTAATGTTGTATTCATTAACTTGATGGCTCCTCTTCATCTGGATAATTTAGTTAAAGGCATGATTTGCCTCTGGCTTAAACTTAAAAGGCTTAAACAAAACCTAAATTTGTGGAACTTAAAAATCTTTTTGCCAATATAAAAAATATGGAACAATTAGTTTGTTCTCTTGAAGATGCCATTTTGACTGATTCTACTAAACTTGAGGAGTTGAATGAAACCTACCGGCGACAAAAGGCGCTAGAAAACATATTGGATGGTGACAAATACAAGTATTTCCATGCTTTTTTCAAAAAAAAGAAAGCCTTAAACTCTATTAAAAAATTAAAAAATGATAATGGCAAATGGATCATGACAATAATGATATTAAAGATTCTCCATACATCATTTTAAAACTTATTAAACAACAACCCTTCTTAGAAGCTCTCCAACTCTCACCTGATTCCCTAAACAATTGTTAATGATGACAACCACTTGCTTAATATGTGTCCTATGGATGCTGAGATTGGTAGTATTCTTAATAGCATGAACAATGATACTATTGCTGGCCCTGATGGCTACACGACTCAATTTTTTTAGCATTATTGGCCTATTATTAAGTCTGACCTTGTCGATGTTGTCGTTGATTTCTTTGATGGAAATCCTTTACCTAGATATTTTTCTAGCACTTCCATTATTCTCATTCCCAAAATTAATAATCCTAAATCTTGGGGCAATTTTAGACCTATCAGCCTTTGCACCTTCTTTCATAAACTCATTGCTGAATTAATTACCAATAGAATTAGTCCGCTGCTGCCAAAAATTATTTCCCCCAACCAAATAAGTTTCGTTAAAGGTAGAGCTATATCTGATAACATTCTTCTAGCCTAAGAGCTGATTCATGACCTTGATGCTTCTACCAGGTGGTAACATCCTTTTCAAATTGACATCTCTAAAGCTTTTGACAACCTCTCTTGGAATTTTCTTTCAAATTCTACATTTGTTTTTTTCAATCTTTATCCATCTCATTAAAATTGTATTACCAATGTTTGGTTCTCCATTATCATGAATGGTGAGTCCCTAGGTTTTTCCTTCTATGCATGGATTGAGACAAGGAGATCCCTTATCTCCCCTCTTTTATTATTATTGCTTGAATATCTTTCGAGGAGTCTTAATGATCTTTTCAACAATAATCCCAACATGTTTTTAGAACTCAAGGTGGTCTTCCTGCTCTCATCTTAGCTTTTGATGACTTCATAATCTTTTGCAATGCCTCTATTCATCACATTAAAACTATTAAGAATCTTTTAAATAAATTTGGTAACAAAAGTGGTCTCTTTCTTAATGAAGGTAAAAGTTTTTTCATTCCTTCATCTAAAATCTCTAATAATAGGATCAACCAAATCTTGAGAATTACTAATTTTCAGCAACAACAACTTCCTATTAAATATCTCGGTGCTCTGCTTTTTAATGATCAAAAAAGATCACATCTCTTTGATGAGTTAATCCAAAAAATCTCTAATAAAATTTTTATTTGGGAATTTCATTTACTCATTTGGTAGGCTCACTTTGATTAAGAGTACCCTTAACTCCATGCCTTTATATCTCATTCAAACCATTGTCACCAATTCTACCATTAATAATTGAGCCTTTAACAAATTCTTCCGGGGTTCTAACAATTCTACAAAAGAATGCATTGGACCTCTTGGTAAAAAAGCTATGGCACTCTTGTCGAAGGTGGTCTTGATAAGCCAATCAAGGAAGCTATCACTACTTTTCCTATAAACTTTGTGGAATTTTAGAGCAACAATAGTCTTTGGGCTAATTTCATGACTGCCAAATAAGGTAAGCACCCTCTCATTTGCCCTTATAAAGTGGGAGACTCCCATGGAAAAGACTTTGTTCCATCAAATGGGAGGAATTATTAATCTCATGGGGATTAACTGAACCTCTTTCTTTTGGCAAGATAACTGACAGGTGGGTCCATTGATGAATTACTTTCTACCCACTCCACTGCTATTAAAGTGAACCTCGGAAAATAATATGTGGAACAATAGTAAGCTTTACCGACTATATTCCTTTCTCTTTAGATAAGCTTACTATTATTCCTATCATTCCTAGCAATCATGATCGATCCTTTTAAGCTTTCCAAAATGGTGATTTCAACCTTAAAATGATTCATATCAAAGAAGCTCATGATTTCTCCAATGTGTTTTAAACTTTGGAATAACACTATTCCTATTTTTTATTCTTCTAACTTATATTTTGAAAACATCATCCCTTGACTCCTTGATGTGGGTAAAGGTTTTACTTACCTTCAAAATGCTTAGCTTTCACATTGAGAATGTGAATCATGTATTTGTTAACGAGCCATTGCTTCCAAACTTTGATTTGGTATGATGAACTTTTAATATTGTCAAATTCAATGGCTCCTTAACTCTATACCAACTTCTTGAAGTTTATTTTGAAAACACTATTAAAGGCCACATTAAAGTGATAATCTATCACTCTTATTTGGTTCATATGGATGGACGTAAATGATGCATCATGGGATTCTTATGAACCAATGAGGATAATTGCTAGAATTAAAAATAAAATATGTGCCTTGTTTAATTCCAATTTAATTAACTACAATCAATTCAAAGGCTGCAAATTTATGGCCAATAAATTGGTTTTAACTTGCGGATCAACCCAATAAAGATGACAAGATTGTTTATTGATAAAACCTCATGCTAATACAATTAAAATTAACACTGATGGCTCTATTTCTCAAAATGCTTCTCACTGTGGTGGAATTTTTAGAAACCTTAATGGTAAAGTCTTATGTGCTTTTGCTTACCCCCTTAATACTTACTGCTCTTTTGTGAGCTAATGGTACAAAGCTATTGAGATTTGCCTTCAAAAAGGTTGGCTCAATATTTGGATTGAGGTGGATGCCTTGTGATTGATCTTTGACTTCCACCAAAGTGGGTAATATAGAATTGTACTACCTTCTAAAGCAGACTAGAGCTCTCCTTTCTTAACTCTATTTTAAAATCACTCATGTATGGCGTGAAGGTAATGCATGTGTTAATTACCTTGCTAATCTTGGTGCTATATTAGATGGCATAAAATTCTTTGATCAACTTACACTACCTAAACCTTTGTGTTGTTTCATTAATTTGGACAATACTGGACTCCCTTACCTCAAAAATTAATTCATCCTATTGTTTTGGCCTGTTGTATTACCTATTTAACTGCATGAATAACTTCTGTTTAGTGTTATTATTTCTCTGGGTTTTATTGATGCATCTTCCTGATACCCCTTTCTGGTTATTTTGTGATCTTTGTGGCATCTACTACTGGATTAATTACCCTAACCTTATTTGGGTCTTACTGCTTCTGTTGTTTCCACTATTAATGGTAAGGTGTTTTCTATTTTTCGAACCTGCTGGATGGAGATATTTTCCCTTATCAATCATCTACCGAGGAGATGTTTTATGCTTTACTTTGATCAATAAGTGAGACTTCTTGTCATCAATATTTTGTTTATGGGTCTTACAGATCTATTTTCCATTTTATATTAAGGTGTTTTATCTCTTTTCCTTGGAAATTATTTCTCAGACTTTGTTGTCTCATTATTTAATTGCTATATTTTTTTGTATAGCTTCATGAGCCCTAATTTATCTATATTTTCTCTTTAATAAGGTTGTAGCCCTCTTATGCTCTCTAACATCACCTCCACAACAAGGAGAGAAATCAATACCCTTATTATTATCGCTTTCGGATTGAATTACTTGATTTCCTTCATATTTACCGATGATGTTTTAGTCTGCTTTTATATGTCTTGAAGGATTTTAATGATGGCTCTCCTTGAACCCCTTTTGTGTATATGTTGTACCACTATTTTTTTGGATTATCTTATGGTGGGTGTAATTATTTTGCTAATTGTTGGCTTGGATTTGTCTTATGTCCAGCCGCTTGTTGTTTTTTTTGATTGTTGCTAACCTCACCTCCCCAACCTGTATGGAGAGAAACTGCAATACCCTTGTTATTATTGTCTCTTTGCGTGATTGGAATTACTTTTGTTTTCTTCCATGCTTTTACCGATGATGTTGGCTTTAGCCTACTTTTCTTTATCTTGAAGGATTTCAATGATGGTTCTCCTTTGAACCTTTCATGTCTATGATGTACCAATTATTTTTTTGGATTATCTTATGGTGGGTGCAATAATTTTGCTATTTTAATTGTTGGGTGTTTGATTTTCGGTCTTAAGTCCTTGTGCTACGGGGTTATTTTTTCTGATTATTTTTGTTGTTTGCAACTGGGCTGTAGCTTATCACCTGATGTTTGTGGTCTATTTAATCTGCTACTATTTTTTCCATCTTGGTTTAGTTAGACTTGTGCAGATCACTGTGATTATGCTATTACCTTCTTGGTTATTAACTTATGCACGGTCTACTCTGAATGAGTAGTTTTATGGCCATCTAGCTGTTATTTTCTATCTTGGTTGTTGACTGAACTGGATTATCGGGTTTTATGCCCGTGAAGTCACTCGGGTTGTCTCTCGATTATCTTTATTTGGTGTTGTTGGTGGGTCTTATTTCTGGCTTCTAGTCCACCTAATCTCTGCATTCCCATCTTGGTTAGACTTCTGCATTGTATTTTGTTTATTGCTTTTTTACATTTAATTGTTGTTAACTATGCAATGATTATTAACAAGGGGTTGTTAACATCTGCATTGCTTATTGAATGGGTACCTTTTCTCAAATATTCAGTACACCGGCCTAGTTTCATATATGTCCCATATGTTTGGGATGGTGTTATTTACATGCTAATTTATTTGCTTAGCAGGATTTCAGTAGGCTTTTTAATCGGTTGTATATTGTTTCCATCCTCTGCCTAGCTTTTTTTGCTATTTTCTTGTGGTGGGCTTTCATGCTAGCCTAATTATACTCTTGGCTCTGGTATTAAAAAGGTCGATCTGGCAAAGATGGTTCATTTTCATTTGTGTAGGGATTCTCATCCTATGGTGACTATATTGATGATATTTATCTTATGGGATCCCCTCTCCATTCTCGCTTTGTTGTTTCATTTTCTTTAGTGTATATATTTTGTTTAAGTTTTGAGGTCTAAGGCTCATAAGACTTTCAACAAATGGATACTATCTTCCCAATGTTTGTAGGGCTATGATGGATGATTTCATTCCTTCTTTGGTAGGTAGCTCTGATGTAACCCTTCCATGAAGTTTGATGCTCATATTTACATCTGCCCAATTTGGTGTGTCGAGCTTGAGCCTTCTCTCACACACTTCTATAATTTTCTCGCTTTATGTCGCTTTAATTTTTTACTTTGTCTCAGTATGTTTAACTGTTTCTAATTTTATCTTTCTACATTTTTAGATGCATTTCTCTTTTTCTCTTGAGGTTTGCTCCATGCATTCTCTCATCCTCAAGAGCTTTGGCCTGAGATCTATCCATTGGCTTATCTTTGTTAATCATTTTGTATATTTTGCTTTCCTTTTCTCTTTATTTTGCTTTTGTTACTTAGATGGGATTTACTCTCTAGTTAATTGAAGTTTGAAAGTAGTTTTGAGTTTATCACCTAATAAGGACCTTGTAACCCTCTTTTTGTGGCAATAAAATTCCCCCTATATGGGGTTTCCCAAAAAAAAATCCTAAACCTTAAACCCTAAAACTAACCTTAAACTCTAAACCCTAAACCTACAATCCTAAACCCTAAACCCTAAACCCTAAAAAGCCCTAAACCCTAAACCAACCCTAAACCGTAAATTATAAACCCTAAACTAACACATAAACTTAAATTAAAAAACCTAAACCTAAACCAAAAACTAAATAAACAAAAAGCCTAAACATAAATAAACTAAAATCAAAACCTAAATCTAAACTTAAATAAACCTAAATAAATAAACCTAAAATAAACTAAATAAACCTAAACCTAAACCTAATAAATAAACCTAAACTAAACTTAAACTAAATAAAATAAAACCTAAACCCAAATAAACTTAAATATAAATAAATAAACTAAATAAATAAAATAAAACCTAAACCTAAACCTAAAAAACTAAACTAAATAAACTAAATAAATAAACCTAAACTAAATCTAAACCTAAACCAAACTTAAACTAAAACCTACACCTAAAATAAACCTAAACCTAAACATAAACTAAACTAAAAACTAAAACTAAAACCTAAAAAAACTTAAACTAGACTAAAAACTAAACTAAACCTAAACTTAAAATAAACCTAGAACCTAAACATAAATAATAAAAAATAAAATAAATAAATAAAACCTAAACCTAAACCAAAACCTAAACCTAAACTTAAACCTAAACCTAAACTTAAACCTAAATCTAAACCTAAACCAAAAAACCTATACCTAAATACCTAAACTAAAAAAATATAAAAAATAAATATATATAAATAAACCAAACATAATAAAATAAAAACCTAAACTAAAAAAAACTAGACTAAAAATGTAAACCTAAAAGATTAAAATAAAACAAAAACCTAAAGCTAAACCTAAACCTAAACTAAAACCTAAATAAATAAACCTAAACTTAAACCTAAACTAAAATAAACCTAAAAAAAATAAAAATAAAATATAAAATAAACTAAAAAAAACATAAACCTAACCCTAAACTTAAACCTAAACCAAAACCTAAAAGCCTAAACCTAAACCTAAACCTAAACCTAAACCCAAATAAACCTAAAACCTAAACCTAAATAAACCCTAAACCCTAAACCCTAAACTAATCCTAAACCCTAAACCCTAAACCCAAAACCCTAAAACTTATAATCCTAAACCCTAAACACTAAACCCCAAACCCTAAACTTTAATCCCTTAAACTAACCCTAAACCCTAAACCCTAAACCCTAAAACCCTAAGCCCTAAACCCTAAACCCTAAACCCTAAACCCTAAACCCTAAATCATAAAACCTACAACATTAAACCCTAAGCCCTAAACCCAAACCCTAAACCCTAAATAAACCCTAAAACCCTAAAACCTAAAACCTAAGAACTGACTGATGGAGGTTATCTGTGGTTTAAGGAGATATAAGGAATATGATGGTGGATCCCCTAAGAGGTATTCATGGGAATTGGAGAAACTAAAGAATGATTGAACTACTTAGAACTATGTCTTTATAAGAGAGAAAGTTCTATTATCTTGGTTTTGATCCGCTCTATGCTCATTTTTTATCTATGTTGTCACTTGTGTCTTAGAAAACTTTGTGTGTTACTTGGTTGATGAAATAGACAAGAATTAAAATAAATTTATTCTCTGCTAAGAAAACCAAAACCCTAAACCCTAAACTAAAACTTGAACCCTAAACCTAAAACCAAACCCTAAACCTAAAAAAAACACTAAACCCTAAACCCTAAACCCAAAACCCTAAACTAATCATAAACCTAAATCTAAATCTAAAAAAGTTAAAAACCTAAACCTAAAATGAATAAAACCTAAAAATAAAATAAAATAAATACCTAAACTAAAACCTAAACCTAAACCTAAACTTAAGCCTAAACTTGAAAAGAAAATAAAATAAAAAAAATAAAAATTATTATAAAAAAAAATAAATAAAACTAAACCTAAAAGATAAACCTAAACATAAACCTAAACCAAAAAAATAAACCAAAATAAAATCTAAACTAAACTAAATAAAAAATAAAAAATAAACCTATAAAATTTAAAATTAAAACTAAAATAAATAAAAAATAATAAACCTACTAGTTTATTTATTATAAAATTTAAAATAATATAAAATAAATAAAATATAAAAGTAATACGTAACTGAACGAAGTACACACTAAAACACTAAATCCACACCACACCCTAAATCCTAAACTTGATCCTAAACCTCAGACCCTAAACTCAGACCCTAAACCCTAAACCCTAAAAAAACCTAAAACCTAAACTTAAATCTAAACAAAATAAAACCTAAAATAAAAAAAAAAAATAAACTTAAATAAAATAAAATAAAATAAAAACCTAAACTAAAACCTATACTTAAACTTAAGCATAAAAATAAAATAAAATAAAATTTTAAAACTAAACTAAACTAAAATAAAATAAATAAAAACCCAAACTAAATTCAAAAATAAAATAAACCTAAAAATAAAAAACCTAAATAAAATAAAATAATAAAATAAATAAAAAATAAACTAAACATAAAATAAAATAAATAAAACTTAAAAAAAACATAAACCTAAAAAAAACCTAAAAAACTAAAAATAACCTAAACATAAAATAAAAAAATAAAATAAACTTAAACCTAAACTAAATAAACTAAACTAAAATAAATAAAACAAACCTAAAATAATAAACTTAAACTAAACTAAATAAAATAAAATAAACTAAAAATAAAGTTAATCCAAACTAAAAATAATACATAAAATAAACCTAAAATAAAAACTTAAAATCTATGCCTAAAGAAAAAAAACCTAATCCTAAAAAAAAAATAAAAAATAAAACCTAAAGAGAATAAGAATATAAAATTAAACTAAAAAAATAACATAAACCTAAACTCAACCTAAAATTAAACTAAAATGAAACCTAAACTAAAATAAAAAAAACTAAAATAACAAATAAAAAAACAGAAATAATCAAATACACTATGATGATAAAAAAATAAATAAACCTAAACTCTTGGGTTCGTGAATTTAAAAAAAAACCCTAATCCCTAAACCTTAAGTCATAAACACTAAACCCTAAAATGTAAATCCTAAACCTACAACCCTTAACCTTAAACCCTAAACCCTAAACCCTAAATATTAAACCTTAACCTTAGCCCTAAACCCTAAATCCTAAACCCAAAACCATTAAAAACTCTAAACCTTAAACCCTAAAACCCCAAACCCTAAACCCTAAAAAACCATAAACCCTAAACCCTAATCTAACCAAAACCCTTAACCCTGAACCCTAAACCCTGCTACAACCCTAAACCCTAAACCATCAAAACCCTCAAAACCCTAAACCCTAAACCTTAAATTTATTTTCATATTTTTGCCTAAATTGAGTTATGGTTTTGACCTCTTACTTCTGGGTTGGCTTGGTTTTCACTGGTATTTGTTGTCTTCTCCTTGTTACTCGAGTTCTTTGGTGGATAAGATGGTCTTTACTCGGCTTTATTCTATTTTCTACACTGGTTGGTTTGTTGGCTCTCCTATTGAAGTCAAATTACTTTTTGCTGGTTTTTCATGGTTGGATGGGTGGCCTTCCTAGTGGGAACTATTGTTGGTTGTTGCCTTTCTAGGCCATCTTTTGGGGAATTTCTTGGCTGCTTTTTTGGGGGTTGCCTTCCTATTCCTTATTGTTTATTGCTAGATTCTTCTTTTGCCTTGGTTTTGTGTTGGGTTATTCTCTGAGGATTAGCCTCCATTGGGACCATTATTTGCAAAACATTTTATGTTATAATTATTCTTCTTGTTCAGTTAGTATTTGTTGTTGGGGAAGTTTGGTTTCTTGGTTGGTCCTGGCTAGCTACTGTTGTTGCCTTTCTATGGTGGTTGTGCTTCTTTTGGACCTCTCTTTTATGGCGCTTTGTTGGTTTTCTAGTTTTCATTGGTTGTTGGGGATGCTTCCTTTGTTGGTTACTTATGATGGGTTGTGCTCTGGTGGTTGCCTTATGGTTGTTTTAGTTAGCTGCTTGGTTGGAGGACTTATAGTTATCTTTGGAATCTTGGTTGGTTGATTTTTTTCCTTGTTGGTCTTTTCCTTCTTTTTGGACAATTTGCTGGAGCCTTTTGTTGTGTTGGTGGAACCTTTGTTGATCCTTTTGGATTTGACTTTTGGTTTCTAGTGGTTGGTGCCTTTGTCCCCTGGTTGTTTTATCTTACGGTTATTTGTAATGGTTGCTTTATGCTTCCTTTGATTGATGGCTTCATTTTGAGCTATTTAGTCATTTGTGGTTGTTCACCACAGTTAGGCTTGTTGGCGCTACTTGTTAGGACTTTGGCTTGAGGGCTCTATTGGTTTTGTTGGTTTGTTTCTTTGTTAATTGGTATGGGTGCTTGCATGGTTGGTTCTGGTTTTCCCTAGTTTGGATCTTGGATGGGTATTTGCATAATGGCGTTGTTGGTGTTTTAACTTTGTTCTAGCCTCCCTCTAGGTTATTGTGATTAGTCTATTGTGGTTTTTGTTTGGTGGTTTGGCTACAAGCTAGTTGTTAGCCGGTTGCTCTTTATTTAATGGTGCAAGACCTAGAACTCTATGGACTGTTGGCCTTGGATGTTTGCTTGTATCAGGTATGCTGGCTATGATGGCTTTGATGTTACTCACCTGTTCTCTCTAGTTGGTAGCATTACATATGATTGTAACCCTTCTTTATGAAGTTTGGATGCTCATATGAATTGTTGCCCCTTGAGATGATCCTAACTGAGCTTGAGCCTTCTCTTCCACAGCTCTCTCCGTTTCCTATCTTTATCCTTATCTTTTTTAGCTATGACTTTTACCTTTGTAGTGTTTTGTAGATTTCTTTTATAGGTTGGAACTTTACAGAGGGAATGGTCATTACTCAGCCAACCGAAGTGTTGTTGTTGAGGATCTTGCTTATTTTGCTTTCTCAAAGGAATCATGAATTGACTCATCCTTTTACTATTTTCGGGTTATTTTAGTCTTACTCTGTCTTTTCTCTTATACTTTTTAGATTGTATTTGCTCTTTTGTTTTCTTTTTTTTACTAATGTACTTAAATGGGGGTTTTGCTCTTTAGGTTTCTTGTAGCTCTGAGCATAGTAGAATTTTAGAGCTTTACCCCTTTTAAGGACATTGTATCTTTTCCTTTTATTGTAATAAAATTCTAACTTTCCCAAAAAAACCCAAAACCCAAAACCCTAAACCCTAAACCCAAAAACTTAAACCCTAAACCTTAATCCCTAAACCCTAAACCCAAGACCCTAAACCCTAAACCCAAAATCCTAAACCCTAAACCGTAAACTAACCCTAAACAATAAACCCAAAACCTTAAAAAGCTAAAACCTAAAACTTAACCTTAAGCTTAAACAAAAATAAAATTAAATAATAAAATAAAAGAAAACTAAAACCTTAAGCTTAACCTAAACCTAAAAATAAAATAAAATAAAAAATAAAAATGAAATAAAAAATAAATAAATAAACAAAAAATAAATAACTAAATAATTAATAAACAAAAAATAAATTAAAACTAAAATAAACCTTAAAATAAAAAAAAAGTTAAACTTCTAAAGGTTCTAGTTATTAAAATTTGCTCTATCGTGCTCATTTTTTATCTACTTATGGCATAGAAAACTTGATGTGTTACTTGGTTGATGAAATCACAAGAAAAAAAATGTTGAATCTAATTTATTTTATTAACAAAAAAACTACAAACTAAACCCTAAACAAAACACGAAAGCTAACCCTAAACCCTAAAATAACCATAAAACCATAAAGCCTAAATAAAATAAACCCTAAACCCAAACTAAATAAACCATAAACCTTAACCACAATAAAATAAACCCTAAACCCTAAACTTAAACCTAAAAAAAAAAAACCCAAAACCCAAACTAAAGCCCAAACCATAAAAAACCCAAACCTAAACCTAAACCATAAACCCAAACTTAAGAAATTAAACCAAACCCTAAACCTAAAATAAAACCTACCTACTAAAAACTCTTTCTCACCATACCTAAAATGAATAAAACCTACCACTAAATAAATCATACCCAACCCTACCAAAACCAAACATAAAACCTAAACCTACCTAAACTAAATATTCTAAATTAAAATAAACTAAATAAAATAAAATAAATTAAGATAAAACCTAAAAAATATATAAAGTAAACTAATAAAATACTAAATAAAATAAAATAAACTTTTAATTAAAATAAAAACCACAAGAAAAACCTCTAAAATAAACTAACGTAAATAAAATAAAACTAAATAAAAATAATCAATAAAAGAGATAAACCAAACCAACTTTGTCTAAACTAAACTAAAATCTAAATACCCTGGGCTCTAGGCCTTACTATGAGCCTTGACTATCTTTAATAGGCCAAACTTTGACCTAAAACACACCACTAACTAACCCTCCACCTTGGGTCTATAACTGAGCCCTAAACCTGGCTAAACTCCTAGCCACTGATCTCCCTACTGACCTCCACTCCACAAACTAGGCTAATTACCCTCCAAAAGATAAATACTACCTAAAAATTAACCTGACTCTCTAAGGCTAACACTAAACCATGGGCTAACCACTGAGCCTATAACCACAAATCTCTAACTAATAAACCTGAGCTTGACTAAAACATGAGCCCTACTTAACCAAAATAAAATACCTAAAATAAAAAATAATAAAAGAAATAAATTAAAAAAATTAAAAAAATAAACTAAATAAACATAAACTAGTTAAAAATTTAAAAAAAAAAGCCACAAACCCAAACTCTAAAAATCCTAAAGAAATAAAACTAACCAAAAATAAATCATAAAATAATAAAACTAAAAAAAATAAAATAACCCTAAATGATAACCCTAAAAAACCAAAAAAAATAAAACCAAAAAATAAAACTAAATAAATATAAATAAAATAAAATAAAATCTTAAACCAAAAATAAAAAAATAAAATAAAAATCTAAACTAAATCTAAAATAAATGATATAAAATAAACTTATAAAATAAACTAAAATAAAGAAATAAAACTAAATTAAAAATAAAATCTAAAATAAAACTAAATAAAATAAAATAAATGTAAAATAAAATAAACCTAAAATATAAATAAAATAAAATAAAACCAAATAAAATATAAACAAACTAAATAAAAATATACTAAATAAACTTAAAACCCAAAATAAAAGAATAACCCACAAATAAACCTAAACTATAAAAAAATTTAAAGCCTAAAACCTAAAATAAAAAATGACCCTAGGCCTAAATAAATAAATACCACAAACCTAAATATAAACCCAAAAACCTAAAACCCAAAAAATAAAATAAAATAAATAAAACTAAAATAAAAACTAAAAAAAAACCACAAATAAAAAAATAAAAAATAAACTTAAAAAAAATAAAATAATTAAAATAAACTAAAATAATTAAAAGACTAAATAAAGCCCAAAAAGACTTAATAAAATAAACCACAAAAACTCTAAATACTAAACTTACTCCTTTACCACTCCCTATAATGATCCTCCTAAACTAAACCTATCATTTATAAACTACCATACTGACTCTACCCTACCCAACCTGAGCACTAATACCATACCCCAACCTGACCTAAATAAACATACTAAGCACCCTAAAAATGACTTATTAAATATAAAAACCTAAATAAAATAATATATAATATGACCTAAACTAAATAAACCTAATTTAATAAACTTATACTTACTATTAAAATAACTTATAAACTAATAATAATACTAAATTAAAATAAAATAAAATATAAATACTAATAATAAAATAAATAAAATAAAACTTAAAAAAACTAATAGAAAACCTAAACCTAAACTAAATAAAACCCTAAAAACCAACTAAAAAAACAAATAAAAAAAAACTTATAAATAAAATAAATAAACCACAATAAACCTAAAATATAACCTGAAATAAACTAAAACCATAAATAAAAACCTAATAATAAAAAAAAAACTAATATAAAAAACTAAATAAAATAAAACTAAAATAATAAATAAAAAAAAAATAAAAAATAAAAAAATAAAAATAAACTAAACCTAATAAATAAATAAAATAAAAAAATAAAAAATATAATAAACTAAATAAAATAAAAAAATGACCTAAAAAAATATAAAATAAATTAATTAAAATATAAAATAAACTAAATAATTAAACTCTACTTAATAAAAATACTTAAAAAATAAAACTGATCTACCCTAAAATCATAATAAAAAACCCTAAAAACCATAAACCCTAAAACTAAACTAAAATAAACCCTAAACCTAAAAAAAAAAATCTACTAAAATAAAATAAATAAATAAAAAACTAAACAAAATACTAAAATTAAAATAAATAAACTAAAACCTAAACTACCAAATGATTAAAATAAATTAAATAAATAAATTAAAATAAAATAAAAAAAACCAAACTAAAAATAAAAAATAAAATAAATAAAATAAATGTAAATAAATAAAGATAATAAAACTGATAAAAATCCTAAACATAAATAGGCCACTACTTAATATGACTACTTTTGACCACTAACCAAACTGACCTAATCTAATATACCTAAAAGATAACCCTAAACCACTAATAAAAAACCTCTAAACTACTAAAACTATCAGGCCTAAAAAAAACTAAACTATAATAATGATAATGAGCCACTGAGCCACAAATAATAACTACCTATAATATCTTAAAAAACCACTAAAATCTAGGACCTAAAAATAATAAAATATAAATAAAAGAAAATAAATTAAAACTAAAATATTAAAAAACTAAAATAAATGATTCTAAAATAAAAAAATAACTAAATAATAATAATAACTAAATAAAAATGCTAAAAATAAAAATAAATAATAAACTATAAATAAAAAAACTAAAATAAATAACTAAATGATAAAATAACTAATAAAATAAAACCAAATAAAAAACCTAAACCAAAATAAAAAACCAAACCCAAATAAAAAAATAAACTTAATAAAAAAAATCATAACTAAACCTAAACTAAAAATAAATAAATAAAATAAATAAAAAAAAATAAATAAAACTAACAAAATAAAACAAAATAATAAAAATAAAATAAAAAAAAATTAAAACTAACTAAAACCTAAAAAGAAAATAAATAAAATAAAAACTAAATTAAAATAAAATAAAATAAAATAAAACCTAAAATAAAGATAAAAAATAAAAAAAATAAAACTAAAACATAAATACTAATAAAACCAAATAAAAAAAATATAAACCTAAAATAAAAAAATAAAATTAAAAAATGTAAATAAACCAAAACTTAAATAAAAAAAATAAAATAAAATAAAATAAATCTAAAATAAATCTAAAAATAAATATAAACCTAAACTAAACTAAAAAAAATAAAATTAAACTAAAATAAAAACTCTAAAATAAAACTAAATGTAAAATAAAATAAAATAAATAAATTAAATAAAATAAAATAAAATAAAAAAAATTTAAACCAAATGAACCTAAACTTAAAACTAAACCAAAATCTAAAACCTAAACCCAAACCTTAAAAAAATAGACCCAAACTATAAAACCCTAAACTTAAACTAAAAGAACCTATAAGGTCACTGAGCTCTAAATCTATAATACTGTGCCTAACTAACCACTAAACCTGCTACCCTGACTCCTGACCCTAAATCTCACCTAATACCATATAAGGCCTACCAAAAACCTAAACTAAACTGAGCCTAATACTGAGCTAATAAAATAACTAAAAACAAATAGGCCCTAACTAAACTAAAAATGAAAAAATCTAAATGAAGACCTTATAAAGCATAATAAACCTAAACTAAACTAAATAAATAAAAATAAGATAAAATAATAAATTAAAATATTAAAATAAATTAAATAACTTAAATTGGTTTGCTTAAAAAAAAACCATAAATCCTAAACCCTAAACCTAAAATCTTAAAATAAATCAAATAAACTACCAAAATCATAAACCACAAATCCTAAAAAAAAAACCCACAAATCCTAAACCCTAAATCCACCACAAACCCTGATAACAAACTAAACTTTAAACTAACCCTAAAACCCAAACTAAAAAAAAAAACTTAAACCCAATAAATAAAACCATAAAAAATAAAATAAATAAAAAAAAAACTAAACTTAAAATAAAAAAAATAAATAAAAATAAAATAATAAAACCTAAATCTAAAAAAATAAATAAAATAATAAATAAATACAAACTAAAATAAAATAAATAAAATAAACAAAAATCTAAAAAAAATAAAAGCCAAAATGAATAAACTAAATAAAATAAATAAAATAAAAAAAACCTAAAAATAAATAATAAATATAATAAAAATATATAAAAAAATAAAACTAAACCAAAATAAAAAAAACTTAAAAAAATAAAAATAAAATAACTAAACTAAACTAAAATAAATAAATTGAACCTAAACTAAAACTAAACTAAACTAAAAAAAATAAAATAAAATAAATAAAATAAACTAAAAAATAAAATAATAAAATAAACTAAACCCAAACCTAAAAAACTATATAAAACCTAAAATAGACTAAATATAATAAATAAAACTAGTCCTAAAATAAAATAAAAAACTAAACTAAAAATAATAAACCTAAACTAAACCAAAATAAACTAAAATAAAAAAACATAAAATAAAAATTAATAAACCTAAATAAAAATAAACTAAACTAAATAAAAATAAAAAATAAACTTAAATAAAATAAAATAAATAAAATAAATAAAAATAAACTAAATAAACCTAAAGAAAATTTTAAATAAAATAAAAAAAATCTTAACTAAACCCTAAAAACCCTACCCAAACATAAAACTAGCCAAATCACAAACTAAACCACAAACCACAAAAACCATACCCAAACCCTAATAAACCCAAACCCCAAACTCCACAAATCTGATCCCAAACACTAATAATAACACTAAAAATAAAAAAAAAAAATAAATAAAATAAAAAAAATAAAATAAAATAAAACTAAAACTGATAAAGAAATAAATACTAAACTAAACTAAATTAAAATAACTAATAAAACCAAAATAAAAAAACTAAACTAAGAAAATATAATACTTAAAAAACCTAAAACTAAACTTAAATAAAATAAAATAAAACTGGACTAAAAGCAAACCAAAACCTAAAAATAAAATAAAATTCTAATAAAAATAACATACCAAACTAAAATAAAACTAAAATATAAACCTAAACTTTAAATACCTAAATAAATAAAATAAACTAAACAAAAAAATAAACCAAAATAAAAGAAAAAAAAAAATAAAATAAAATAAACAAATAATAAACTAAATAAAACTAAATAAATACTTAACTAAAAAAATCTTGAACCAAAATAAAAAAAAAAACTAAATTAAACTAAAAAATAAAATAAATAATAAACCTAAACTAAATAAAATAAAATGAAAACTTAAACTAAAATAAAAATATGAACTTAAACTTAAAAAATAAACCTAAAACTAATTAAAAACCTAAACCTAAAAATAAACCTAAAAATAAATAAGAAAAAACCTAAATAAAAAAAACTAACTAAAAATAAAAATAAAATAAAATAAAATAAAATTAACCTAAACCTAAAAAAGTAAATAAACCTAAAATTAGCTAAACATAAACCTAGACTAAACTAAAAAAAATAAAATAAACTAAAATAAACTAAATAAAAAAAAATAAAACCTAAAATTAAAGCTAAAATAAAACATAAAACCTAAACCTAAAAAAATAAAATAAAAAACTAAATAAAACAAGAAACTAAATAAAAAACCTAAATTAAAATAAAATACTAAACTAAAATAAAAATAATAATAACCTAAAAAAATATAAACTAAATAAATAAAAAAAATGAATAAATAAACTAATTAAAAATAAAATAAAAAAATAAAAAAATAAAGAAAAAAAACCCCAAATAAAAAATAAACTAAAATAAAAAAATAAATAAACATAAACCTATATTAAAAATAAAAAATAAAATAACCATAAAAATAAAATAAACTAAACTAAACTAAAACATAAACATAAACAAACTAAAACTTAAAAATAAATAAAATTAAAAACCTAGACTAAATAAATAAACCTAAAAAATATAAACTAAACTAAATATAAATAAAAAAATAAACCTAAATAAAGATAAAAATTAAAATAAACTAAATAAATAAAAAATAAACTAAACAAACCTAAAATATGACTTACTAAAAAAAATAAAAAAAAAAAAATCCTAAACTAAAATGCTAAAACTAAACCCACTAAATATAAATAAAACCACAAACCCTAAACCTAAAAAATAACCTAATAAATATTTAATAAAATAAATAAAAAAAAACCAAAATAAATAAATACAATAAAACCTAAATAAAACCAATAAAAAAACCTAAACTAAACTAAATAAAATAAACCTAAAAATAAAACCTATAAAATAAATAAAATATACCCAAACTAAAAAATCATAAACCAAAATAAATAAAATAAAACTCTAATAAATAAAAAATAAAATAAACCTAAACCAAAATAAATAGATAAAATTAATAAAAACCTAAACAAAAACTAAAAAGAAAATTGAAAAATAAACCTAAAATAAAACCTAACTGACTAAAATAAAATAAAACTTAAACATAAAAAAAAACTAAATTAAAAAAAATAAACTAAACCCAACTAAACCTAAAATAAACTAATAAAAATAAATTAAAATAAATATACCTAAAATAAAACAAACTAAAAAATAATCATAAAATAACGTAAATAAATAAAAATAAAATAAAAAAATAAATAAAAATGAACTATATATAAAATAAATAAATCTTAAAATATAAATAAAATAAAATAAGATAAAAAAAACAAAACTAACCCTAAATAATAAAAATAAACTAAAAAACATAAATGAAAAAACATAAACCCTGATCCTTATAAAAATAAATAAATCCTACCACTAAACCACTAAACTCAAAACCCTAAGTTAAAACCCTCTAGCCACAAAATACTAAACCTATAATACAAACCCTAACCCAAACCTGACCCCAAACCTAATAACCCAAAACCAAAACTAAAAACCAATAAACCTAAAATAATAAATAAATAAAACTAAACCTAAATAAAATTAAAAAATAAAATAAATAAAACCTAATTAAAACCAAATCTAAACCTTAAAAGATAAAATAAAATAAAAAATAAAATAAACTATAATAAAATAAATAAAATAAAATAAAATAAAATACACCTAAAAGAACCTAAATAAAATAAAAAAACTAAATGTCAAATAAAATTAAATAAAATAAAAAATAAAATAAAATAAAAAAATAAAATAATAAATAAAAACTAAACTAAATAATAAATAAAAATAAATTAAAAAAAATCTAAACAAAATAAAAAATTAAACTAAAATTTTAAAAGAAACTAAATAAAATGAAATAAAAACTAAATAAAGAAAACTTAAACTTAAAATAAATAAAATAAAACATAAATATAAAATAAAAAATAAAACATATACTAAGATAAACCTAAAATAAAAAATAAATCAAAATAAAATAAACTTAAACCTAAGTAAACCTAAATAAAATAAAATAAAAATAAACTAAACTAAACTTTAAAAAAAAAAAAAAAATGTAAATAAAACCTAACCTAAACATATAAAAATATAATAAAACCTAATCTAAAATAAAAATAATACATAAAATAAAAATAAAATAAAATAAAATAAAATATAAAATAAAACTAAACTAAATAAAATAAAATAAACTAAAATAAATAAACTAAACCAAATAAATAAAATAAACCTAAAAATAAATAAAATAAATAAAATAAAATAAATAAAGAAATAAATAAACTGAACTACACTTAATTTCATAAATAAAATAAAAATTAAAATAAAACCACAAACCTAAAATACCCAAAACCCAAACCACAAACCTAAACTAAATAAAACATAACTAAATCAAAACTAAACCCCAACCAAAACTCTAAAAACACTAACCACAACCCTAAAATCCAAAACTATAATAACCACAAACCCTAAACCCAGCACTAAATCCTAAAAAATACTACCCTAAATAAACTAAAAACCCAAACTAAACTAAACCAAATAAAACATAAAATATAATAAATATAAAACATTAACCTCTAAAATAAAAAAATAAATAAAATTAAAAGCTAAAACCTTCACAACCCAAACCTAAACCTAAAAATAAAATAAAAAGAAAATAAACTAAAATTAAATAAATAAAAAACCAAACTAAAATAAAAATACTTAAATAAAACCAAAATAAAATAAAATACATAAATAAAATAAATATATAGATAAATAAAAATAAACTAAATAAAATAAAAAAAATAAACCTAAATAAATAAAATAAAACAAACTTAAAATAAAACAAAATAAAATAAATAAACCTCTAAAATAACTAATTAAATAAATAAACCTAAAAATAAATAAAACTGAGCTAAACCTAAACTAAAATAAAATAAACTAAAATAAACCTAAACCTAAACTAAAAATACCAAATAACCTAAAATAAAACCTAAATAAAAAAATAAAATAAAACCTAAACCTAAAAAAATAAAAAAATAAACTAAACTAACATAAAATAAAAAACTCACTATAAATAAACTAAATAAAAAACCTAAAATAAACTAAAAAAAAAACAAAATAAAATAAATAAACCTAAAATAAAAAAACTAAACTAAATAAAAAATAAAACCTAAAATAAAAAAATAAAATAAATAAATATAAAAAAAACTAAATATACTAAATAAACACATATCTATTAATTTAAAATAAACCTAAACCTAATAAATCCTAAACTCTAAACCCACAAACCTGAAAAAACCTAAAAGCATAAACCACAAACCTAAACCACAAACCACAAACTTAAAACCTAAAGCTAAAACCTAAAAACCTAAACCCACAAATCCTAACTAAACCTAAACCCAAAACCTAAAACTTTGATGGCGGGGAACATCAATCAGGAATCAATTTGGCTATGGGTGGAGAGGCGATAATATCATAGTGGTGGTGGGGATCTAGAGATCTTTGGTGGATATGGAGGTGGGAGGAGCGATGAAGGTTTATGGTGGTTACAAAGGAGATGGGGATATGATGGTGAATCCCACTACTCGAGGTAGGTGGTTGATAGGAACTAGAGATATTGATGAATGACCAACCTTATGGAACTATGTCTTTACATAGAGATGGCTCTATTATCTAGGGTTTTGATTTTTATGCATGCTCATTTTTATCTATGTCCATGTCTTAAAAAACTTGGTGTGCTTGGTTGATGTAATCAAAAGAAGAAATGTTGAATCTGAATTTATTCTCTTTAAAAAAAAATCCAAAACCAACCCTAAACTAAAACCTAAACCTTAAACCTAAACCCAAAACTAAACCCTAAACCCAAATTCTAAACCTAAAACTTACTAAAATAAACCCTAAACCCACAAACTAAACTAACCCTAAAACCCAAACCCTAAATTTAAACCTAAACCATAAAAAAGCTAAAACCCAAACCTAAACCCTAAAACCTAAAAAATAAAATAAATAAAAAAACATAAAGTAAAAATAAAATAATAAAATAAAAATAATAAAAATCTAAACTAAACCTAAACCTAAACCTAAATTAACCTAAAAAATAAAATAAAAAGTAAAAACTAAACTAAATAAATGAATAATAACAAAACTAAACAGAAATAATAAACCTAAAATAAAAAATTTAAATAAAATATGACTAATGTATGTAAAAAATAAAATCTTAAAATAAAAACTAAATATAAACCTAAACATAAAAAATAAACCCTAAAACAAAATAATAAATAAATATTACAATATATATAAACCTAAAATAAACATATATTATGGTATTATGTAGTGATGGTTTTGGATGTTATAAGATGTTTTGAAATGTTTAGTATATTATATTATGTCCTATAGTCATATTAATATAAATCATAAAAATATTGATTTAATAAATTAGATGATGAAATTTGTTAAATTTGAAGTGGGAATTAGGTTGTAGTACCAAAGTTGTGCTATACTTGTATCTAAAAATTAAGATTTTATGTTCAAAATAAATATTATATGTTGTAGCATAATATACATCATATATCATAATATATTGTTCTACACATTTTAATTTTAGTATTTTACAATCATGTTCGAGCCTACACTAGCATTATTTATAAAATGTTGATTTAGACTTTAAAATGGTGGAATTTGGCAAATTCATAATAGTAGAGCATGACATCATATTATTTTAATTTAAAATATGTAAGTGATACAAATAAAATATATAGTTTTTATTATTTAGACTAATTTTATGATTTTTATCTTAAGCAACCCATTGTGATGTGATATAATATAATATAATATAATATGTTATAATGTATTATAATATAGGATTCCATAACATAGTATAGCATCATGCATTAGAACTATACTGTGTATTACTACTTATTGTTTAGCATATTTTAGTTTGTTATAGTATGATGTAGTAGAGTTTGTACTAGCATAATTCATAAAATACTTATTTATAGGTGAGATGATGGGATTTGGCCAAATTTAAGGTAAGATTTAGGGAACATCATTGGGTGTATGGTGTGCCATTTAATCAAAAGAATGGAATTTTTTATCAAAATAAATGTTCATTTTCAAAACAAATTTTATAATTTTTTTGGTTAAAGTGATTCATTTAAGGTGTAATGTAAGATAATATATTATATGAAAGCATATTAAAATATAATGTACATACCAATATAACTTCACATATATATGAATGTAATGGTGGTTACTAAATATTGTACATTTTAGTATGTTTTACTTTTGTTATAATACATTGGGTCAAAAC
Source organism: Cymbidium sinense (assembly GCA_021442155.1). Classification (NCBI taxonomy): domain Eukaryota; kingdom Viridiplantae; phylum Streptophyta; class Magnoliopsida; order Asparagales; family Orchidaceae; genus Cymbidium; species Cymbidium sinense. Next base: position 364,439,915 of record CM038214.1, on the reverse strand, counting down.
TCACAAAATGTTAATTTGAAGGTTAAGATGGAAGAATTTGGCCAAATTCATAGAAGAACACCAAAATTATGCTATTTTATACCATTTCTAATAGAAAAATAACAATTTTACATCAAAATGAACATTATTCATATTTTAGAATATTTGTTCCTTTTAAGTGATTCTAATGAGGTGTAATGTTAGACAATATATTATATTATAGCAAATTATAATATAACATCATATATATTATAATATAATATAATATGTGTTAATTCACTATAATATGTTTAGCATGATATTGTATAGTTAGTTTGAGCTTGCACCATCACCAATCATAAAATGTTGATTATAATGTTAAGTTGATGTAATTTTAATGAATACATTGTTAGGCTTTTGGTTGAAGTATTAAAGGTGTGCATAAGAGAAAAAATAAGGATGAGAATTCCATGTCAAGGACATAGAGGGAGATCCAGAGATCACACATGCATTGGACATGACATGTGAGTCTATGTGAGGGCATAGAAAGAAAATCTATTGGGGATAAGGTTTGAATTTGATTTGATTATATATATAATTTATGGAAGAAGATTCCTAGGATAAAATCTATAATCCAGGGATTAAGATCAATTGACTTTAATTTGGAGATATCGCTAGAGATATGGGCCTGATTGGGTATATGAACCTTCCACTGAGAAGCGGTTTGGCTATCTGAGGGATTGGGATTTGAGTTTGATTTCATAAATTTGTTTGGGGATGTATCCATTGGATAATAATTTGGTTGGATTTCTTTGATTTAGACTCTCTTGGGAGTTGGTTTAATTTGGCTCCCAAGGTTGGTTTTGAATTTGATTTATTTGCTTGACTTGTTTATATGATTTGGGGCTCCAAGAGAATGATTTAACTCCACGGGAAAAAATTAGATTGGGTTTAATTTTAGAGTTAATGTATGGACCATGGTGTGATGGACCCCGAGAAGGGCTATATCAACTTGACCTACCTCAAATTTATAAATCCAAGGGATAGTCTAAGAGCGTGGGGTAGAACTATCAAACTAAGGGTTTCCTTTGATGTGCAAGCATTATGCTAGGAAGAAGGCACTACTACATCTTCTAGTACAAGGAACAACTACTAGGGTGACCTATTGGATGCATAATAAATTGAACCTGACCTAGGGTGACTATTGAGTGAATGTTGTTGGGGACTTATGTCAACTCAAATGTAATCAAAATTAATTTTTTTCTTAAATTAATGTGATTTGATATGGTTTGTTTGGTTTAGTTTGATTTTGAATTAAGGGAATATTCATTGGGGATGTGAGATCGATCAAATTTGATAGATTTAATTTATGGACCATGTGTGTGATGGACCATTGAGAGATATATCACTCCTATCTCGATTTACAAATCCAAGGGATAGTATCGTGGGTAGAATAGCCAACCTAAGGGTTGCCTTTTGTGTATAGTGCTAGGAAAAAGGAATAGCAGACTTACATCTCTTCGCGGAACACGGTGTGACATTGTAGCACAACAAATCAAACTGACTTAGGTGATTGAGTGAATGTCGACTTATATAACTCAAGAGTAGTCATTCTATGAGTTTTTTGACATCCTAAAGAAAGGATGCCTACTTGGGAAAATGTACCGCTAGGGGTGTCCTCTAAATCCATAAGTGAATATATATTTTGTTTATATATTTGCATGGACTTTGTTGGTGTACGAGGGACCACACTGAGAAGGGACTATCTCAGCCTTGACTTATCTCAAATTTACTAGACCAATGGAGAATCTACAAATCCACAGGATGGATTCTCCAACCATAGGGTTGGTTACTATGAAAGAATTGTCAGATAGTAACGGTAGTGTCTAAATGGGTCCAAAGGATGATCCAAATATAGCTAGGGAGGTCTTTAGGGTTGTTATCTAAGCCCAGAAAAGAAAGCCTATATTATGGTGGCCAACTCAGGAGAAAGTATAGAAATTACATCATCATGAGTGGTGTATCTAAGGTGTGAGAACCAACCAACTAAGGTGTATTTGTCATGAGTGGTGTATCATCGGCATAGTGAGAACCAACTAAGGTGCATTGTTGATCAATCTAGAAAGAAAGCATGTAGGGCTCTTTCAATAGGATCATCGGGATGATCTATTTCGAGATGATGTTATATGACTAGAGCAACTACTAGCGGGAACCCGAGGAAGGACTAGACCTTGAAACAGAGGGATGGAACACTAGGGGACTTATCCTAAATCAAATATACTTGACCTGTTGATTGCACAAAGGCTAATCCAAGAAGAAAGTATAGCGACTCACATCCTCTTAAATGAACAACATGAGGTAGCTTGCATCACGTGTAAGGCTACCAAACTAACAAGGTGCTCATCGTGTTGGTGGCCAAGTAAGGAAGGAAAGCATAGTAGACTTACATCCTCCAAAGCAAGAAGATCACAGGTGACACACTAGGGGTAACACGTTCTTGACCTAGAAGCGGCTATCTAAGTAAGTAGCCTGAGATAAAATATATGTGTTTGTTTTATATGTTTGTGTGTAGTTTGTTTTATTTTATGTCGATGAAGGATAGGATCTTTTCTTCCTTACATCACCTAAACACATCATGGATTCAAACAAGAATACTTTCAACATGGAAGAGATTGAATTCAAAATAAAATTTTCATTGATGATATATTTTTTAAACATGATTTATAATATTTCTTTAAGTATAGCCCATTGATTGGAAGGTGCTCTCCTTATGATTAATAAGCGATAAGATCCTCCTTGGTAGGCCTTCTATGGTGGAAGGGCCTTCCCAAGTGGGTTCAAACTTTCCTCCCATCTTACGGCGAGCAATGTCGATCTCCTTAGAACTAAAATAAGCTCTCCTACTTGAAAAGCTCTAGAAAGGACCAACTTATTGTGAGCTTGAATCATTTTAGCTTATACAATTTGAGGTTTTGGCATGCCTGAGCATCTCCTCTAAACCTTTGAGCTCTTAACATAACTTGGCATTATGCTCTTGTGATCTTTCTACCCATAGTTATCCTTAGTGATGGGTGTTGGACTTGGTAGAGCGACTTTGGACATACACTAAGGAGAAAGGAGTAGAATAAGTTGGAGTTCTATATGTGTGTGGTAGGCCCACAATGCTTCAACTTCTTGCCATCACTTTTATTGTCGAGTGTCTTCTTAGTATTTGGATGAGAGTTTGTTGAAGGCTTCTACTAAGTTGTTTGCCTTGGTAGTTGATTAGAATATCTCAATCTATACTATGTCTCAGGTAGAGTTGTTGATCTCGGTTCTCTTGAATGCAATACCATTATCGATATAATTCATCGAGGCACCAACCTATATGATATGGTTCTAAAAAAAATTGGAGCATATCTTTAATTTGTGACCTCTCTAAGCATAATCACCTTCACACATTTAAAAGTATAGTAGTAGCTAAGATGAGTGATGACCTTGGAAGAAGAAGGATCAATCGGACCCACTATGTGGTACAACACTCGAATGGCCATGAGGCCAATGTAGGATGTAGAATATTGTGGTTGGTGTAGGACCATACTATGTATTTGACATTGGTGGCATCACCTAGCGTATCCATGCAATCTTTGATCATCGATTACGGTAGTATCTTAGTCTCTTGATCTTGGCTTTCATCTTTGACGTTGGTTGGCTCCATAATCCACGAGTGTACCTTGATGATCTTATGGGCTTTGTGCTTGTCTAAACAATGTAACCACATATGATCAAGATTTGACAAGACACCATCCACAGAGCATAGGAAAGTGCTCTACTTCATCGATGGGCTTGGGACTTCTCTTGAGGTAGTTTGCCTTTATTTAGGTAATCCATGAATGGTTTCTCCAATCTAACTCCTCATTCTTCTTGGCAATGACCTCCCTTTAAGAGAGTACTTTTTGATGAGTTCAATATCAATAAGGGATAAGACTTGTCTATTTTGGACCTTTATTGATATGGACTCATCCTCAGACATGCCAACTCCTTGGCAAGCTTGGCTAAAGCATACTAGATGTTCTCTCTGAGGAATCTTATAAATGGTAACCTCATGATTTGGCCAACAACTCCATGGTGTACTTGTGGTAGTGATGGAGCTTGGGCTTTATAACCTTATAGGACCTAGCGATTTGGTTGATAACTAGGAGAATCAAAGATGTTGATGTTGGATGCTTAGAGTAATGGCTAACTCCAAAAAGATCAAATATTTGGCTTCATTGTTGGTGTAAGGATTGGATAGATGATATGAGAATCTCATCACATCATGGTCGAGTTAAGAGAACTATTCCCCACTACCATTCTTGGAATAGTAGATTATTATTCTTCTCCTCTTTTAGAGGAAGCCACACCATCAAAGTATATCTCCCAACAAGGAATTCTAGTATCCCCTCAGTTCATGATTTGTTCATCAGGGTGATCATCACTAAGTGAATAGTCAGTAAGAAGTGTGTGTCTAAGAAATTCATTAGCTTGTCCTTTCACTTTGCATGGAGGGGTTTGAAAGGTAATAAACTATGAGAGGATCATGGACCATCGTGCCATCCTATAGCCGGTTGTGTGAGATCTATAGTGGATTGATCAGAGTTCACCTTATGAAAGCATGTAGTGTTGTAGCTTTTGGGATGCAAAGATTAAAGCTAGGCAATGCTTCTCAATGGGTGGATAATTAACTAGTGGGATTAGATGGTAGTAGAGTGCATTTTCCTTCCTTTCATTATTGGCTTGGCCAAAAGCACCAATGGAGTCATCTAACATAATAGTGTAAAGTATGAGCGACTTGCAGATAGGGGAGATAGCATCATCAAGTAATGCTTGATGTCTTCAAAGGCATGCTCACACTTGTCATCCCACTTAAACTTGGCATCCTTTTGACAAGTGAGAATGGCGACATCTTCGATAGGTTGGATATAAAGCATCTTAGATATGCCAACCCTTGGAATGATCGAGTTGAGTTAAAATTTAGGGGTGGCATTTTGTAATATTTCCTTGATCTTCTCAAGATGATTTGATTCCATGTAGGACAACAAACCTAAGGAATTTCCTGAAGCTACTCCGAATGCACACTTTAGGGGATTCATTTTGAGGTTAAATTATCTTAACTATTCAAAAACTACTCTCAAGTCAAATAGATGGTCTTCCTTTACTTTTGACCATGAGATCATCGATAAGCACTCGACTTGATGATGAATGAGTTCATCAAGCAACTTATAGCTCATTGTATGTAACACATTTTAAGGTTGAAAGGCATGACCTTATAGCAATAGATTTGATGGGGTTCTAAAAGTAGTGTTTCTTTTATCTTCAGGGCCATCTTTATTTGGTTATATCGGATGAGCCATCCATGAAAGAAGACTATATGAGATGAGAAATGTCCACCATCGATATTGGTAGTTAAAATTCATCTTTTGACATGCCTTATTTAAATCCCTAAAATCGATGCATATGTGAATTTGGCCATTCTTTTTATTAACTTGGATGATGACTAGGTAGGGTATTTTCTTCTCGAATGAACAACATTGATCTTCTTGACTTCAGAAATGACCTGTTGTTCTATGTCTAATTGCATGCATCTAGGAGCTTGCTTGATAGGGTTAGCAGTAGGCTCTATTACTAGTTTATGGACTGCTATGTCAGGAGCCAATCTAGCATCTCTTCATAACTCCATGCAGAGTCCTTAAACTTCTCAATAGCTAACTAAGTCATTGGTTTCAATTTCATTCAACAAATAAATGATGTATGTGGGCGTGGATCTTCTTATTCTAAGTTGATTTCCTTGAGCTCATCGATGGTTGACTTGATCTCTTCTTGAACTATGGTGCATCTTTGACTTCAAAATCATCGATCATTTGAACTTTCTAAACCTCCTCATATGAGTTAATGTTATTTGAAAAGAACCTATCAGATTTCAAATGATTGGTGATGACTAAGTAGAAATCATCATCATTGACAAGACCCACTGTATTGAATCCTAGTCCCATTTTTGATTGAGAGCTTTTGCATTTGTTCTTCCATATTCTTTGGTGTAGTCATTTATGCTTTGACCAAGTATATTAACCTTTCTTTGCTAAATTATGAACACAAGGAAAATACCAATCAAAAGGTAATTATTAAATCTTTATATGAATCATCCTCAAGTTCTACATCAACTTCTTGACTTGAGGATGATGCTCCCAGAAAGAACCTCTAAGTCTTCACAGTTGTGGATGACTTAGGGTCTTCCTTGACTACCAAACCCTCAGCTTTTTGAGAGGAAAGTGGGGTTAGAGCTAAGGTTCCCAACTGATGCCTAACTATTTCACATATAGACTTGGATACACTTATGCTTTGCTTTGAGATCTTCATGCTATCTCAAGTGTCACCTCAAGGGAATCTACTTGAGAAGAGATGGTGGTGTGCTAACCATATAAGACTCATCCTATGAACTAGATTCTAAGTCTATATGGATAGTAGGTGTACTCTTGGTAGGACATATCTTATTGGGTGGCCAATAAGGTTTTCCACCCTTGGGGGCCTAAACTAGCCTCTTCCTTTGCTTGGTGGAGGTGTCATCTACCCATATGTTTGAATGGAGTGACAAATTATGGTTGGAATATAATATCAGACTCCACTTCCTCCTCCAAGTATATTTTCACTCCCTTTTATTTTTCTTCATTTTCTCATTTCTTTTCTTTTTCTTTCTTTTTCTTTTTTTCTTTTCTTTTATTTTTAAACTTTGGCCAAGTTCGTGAGAATATACTTGTTGATTTTGAGGGAGGTAGTAAGTTACATCCTAATATATGCTGACATTATGAACTATAAATGGTTTGAGATCTCCTTTGACATAGTAGATGATCTCTCACATGAACTTCATACACTAGAGAGGATGGAACTATGTTGTTCTCATGTATCCATGGACTCCCAAACAAAGCATTGGAAGATATATCCGAGTCTATAATGTGAAACTTGGCTTCGGTCTTCCAATCATCTATCTCCAAGGGAAACACTATGGATTCAATCTTACCATCTTAGCCTTAAAAGTCTTCTAGACACTTCCCTAGTCAGAAGACACTTCTAATAATTAGGTAAACACTTAACCTAAGCCTAAATACTTATAAGGGTTAACCATAGGATTAGGTTATGCCTTAAGGATTAGGATAATCCACCTACCCTACAACCCAAATCCAATCCATGTTCACCTTCTCAAACCAAACCTCAAGTTCAATTCAAACATCAAATTCAAATCCAAATCAAATAAATTCCAAAATAAATGATTGAAGCCCATGATCAAATCCAAACTTGAAACCCTTCTAAGCCATATGACCTATCCATGGACTTAGCCAAATCTTAATCCAAATCAATTCATTTTCTCATAATCAATTTATATCTTCAATCATCTTCCTAAATATAAATCAAATCTACATTCAAATGATCAAAACTAAATCAAACTAAATCAAATTAAATCAAAACCCTTCACAAGCCATATGATATCCCATGGACTTAGCCAAATCTTAATCCAAATCAAGTCAAACTCAATTGATTTTCTCACAAATCAATCATATTTTCAATCATCTTCAAATTTAAATGAAATATACATTTAAATCATCAAAACTAAATCAAATTAAAATCCAATCCTAAGCCACCCAACTCCAAGGACATAGCAAAATTCCTTCATTCCAAACCCCAAATTCAATTGATTTTCTCATGAATTAATCATACCGTCAATCACATTCACAAATATAAATGAAATCTACAATCATCAATCCAAACCAAAATCAATCAAGTCAAACCCAACTTAACCCTTTTGACTTGAAATGTTCAAATGAACCAAAACCCATTTGACCCATTGCATAATTTTTATAAATCAATCCCAAATCCATATATAAACTCAACTAAATCAAACTCAACCAAAATCAATCCAACTAAACCAATTGGTCACTTGACCCAAGTGGCCAATTTGACCTATTTGAGCCAAGTTCTAATCCTACCCAAATTGGATTGAACCAAGCCATCAAAACCTCCCATCATGATTGTTGATCACCTAGGTTGATCAATTGCACAATTGGTCAAACCAAGTCAACTTGGTCATTTGACCAAGTCAACCCTTAACCCATATGAACCCAAACTAGCCAAATTACACCTAAGCCAAATCCCTTGAAACCAATGATTCATACCAAATCAAAATCAATATTTGAATATGACTTGACCTTCAATTGAGTCAAACCAAACCCAATTGGCCTCTTGACCCAAGTTGACCAAATTGACTAAAATATCAAATTATGCCAAATCAAAATATAAACCAAATTGATTGCAACTAATGGCTCAAATTCATTCCAAATTGATTGTTGAACTTGACCAAAGCCATGATTGGACCCAATTGAACAATTGACCTACTTAGCCCAAATTGACCTAAAGGTTCAATTTGGCCTAAATCAAACCAAATCCAAATTAGTAAAACCAAAGCCTACAATCATCTTCAATTGGTCAACTAAACCCAAACACCCAACAAGCCAATTTGGCCAATTTGGTCAAATTGGTCAACTTAACCATTTGACCAAATGAATTCAAATGAGCCAAAATCAAATCTAAGCCAAAAGTAAACCAAACCAATTGAACCAAAACATCCCAAATGATCATATGAACTTGACAATCCTTGGTTTGACCCAATTTGACCAATTGGTCAACTTGACAACCTAACCAATTTGACCTAAATGAGTCAAATTGATAAAACTAACCAAATCAACTCAATTGACTTGAAATTTGGGTTAACCCACTTTTGGCTCATTTTAATCTTGAAATCAAATCAATGCCAAATGATCATTCTACCCTTGGGTCAAGGGCATCACATGAGATAAATCACCCATGTAAGTGGTCATTTCCATTCCTTGGCCACTTGGTACTCTCTTTTGGTCCACCTAGGCACTAGGACCTTGACCAACGAGGGGTGGTTGGGTCACCATGACCCATGGGAGGTGAAATCACCTCACCCTCCCATTGAGCATTTGAAACCCATAGGACACCCATGATTCCTCTTGGCGCCACCTCCACCTTCAACCAACAAGTTAAGCCAACTCTCCTCCACACCACTCCTAAGATGGCATGACCACTAAACCCATCCACCATCGATCAAGAGATGGGGGTATACACCCCTCATTTCCACTCAAACACACACAAAATCATTCTGAGCCTAGCTACCCAATACAAGGCTAGAGCCATTCCCTAAGCTCCCAAGCTCAGTGCTCGATCAAAAAATGCCATTCTCGTCTATCCCAAAATAGGACACTCCCATTTCTAACCTAACTTCTGCATTTCTCCATCAACCTCAAATTAACTTTTGCAGCACCTTTAGGCCTCATCGGTGAAAGAATCATCTCCCAAGCTTCGAGCAGGTGGGACTTGATCAAAGCGAGCTCAAAATCAGTTCATGGCCTTCATGAGCGTCAAGGAATTGATCCAATTGTTGGTCAACAGGTTTTGTCTCCACTAGATGAAGCTTCCTCAATCATTTAGCCACCATCTTGAGCTCAGTGGTATGCTTCCAAAATTGATCCTTAGGAAAATGGGTTTGGTTTTGAAGAAAACTTGCATCTCATGTGATCTTGACCATTGGATCTCCATCGATGTTGTGAAGGTGTGGGATCCTTTTTGTTGATAGCTTAGTAAGCATCAAGTGAGCAATGGGACTCCATTCTCCTCACTTTCGTGTGATGTTAGATCACACACCATTGTTCCTGATCGGAATGGACATGATTAGATCACTAGATCGATCGATTTAATCCTATTAAATATGAGATTAATCATAGCCATCAATCTTAGATTAGATGATGGGCGAAAGCGCATCCTTGCGCATACATGAGTTGGATAAGTTTTAAGTAGCCAATTCCGTGGTGCCATGTGGAAAGCAATCTCATCACCATGTGGCATAATTAGGCTTTAATTGCTTAATTAATCATTTTTAATGGCTAAACTTCTAAAAATCATAAAAAATCATAGAGAAATAAAAAAATGCAAATAAATACTCATTTTAAAGGTATTTTAGAGGAATTAATTAAAATGATCTTAATAATTTTAAATAGTAATTAAGGTTTACTATAAAATTAATTATCTTAATTACTCCATAATTACTTGAGAAATTAATCCCAAATTTTGTGGGTTAATTTAGTAGGATGACCTCTCCCATGATTTTCTTGGGATTTATTGCTCACTTAATTAGGAAAATTGACTAATTAAACCTTAACTACTCTTTTAGTTATTTAATGATTAATTAATCCCATGAATAGTAATAAATTGGTTAATTAAGTTTATTAATCATTGTTCAACATTAAGTGAACTAAGGAATAGGGTTGGGCCCCCTTTCCCTAATTTCATTTCACTCTTTTTAAAATGAAATTAATTAAGATTTAACTAATTAATTAAATCACTTAATCAAATTGAAATCATAATCACATTAAACTTAATTAATTAAATCATGGGGTAGATCTTTGGTGTTTAATAAGGAGTTTAATGAAATTATGGTTAGTCCACATATGTGGGAAAACCATAAGAGTAATTAATTAAGTCCCTTAATCTAATTAACTATTAATCATGAGCCAATTGCATTAGGCCCCTTTTATTTCCTAGGATCATTGCAAGTTTATTTTCCATGCATATCATGTTGGCTCATAATTATTTAGTTAATTACTTTAAGGTGACATAAGTAAGGGTAATTAATTCATCTAATTAAGGTTCAACTTAATTAACCCATAAAATCAACTTAATTACATTTCCTTAAATTAAATCAAATCAAAAATGTGGGAATGGGTTTAAAATAACAAGTGATGATTTCTCTTCTCCTCTTTAAATCAAATCAAATCAAAACTTAATTAATAAAAACTTTGGTTTGCTTTAAATAATCTTATTTGATTTGATTGTCCTTAAGAACTAGTTTGGTTGAATGAATCACATGCTTATATTTGATTGTCCTCTTTCAAATGTTAAATTTGGTATGTCATTTGAATTCATGCATCCATCTTTTCAAAATCAAGTAAAATAAAATGGATTTCCTTTATGTAAGCTTGCATGTGTTGATTTAATTTAATATATGAATGGATATTATCACTATTAAATCCAAATGTATTTTCAAAATCTTATAAATGAATAATAATATGTGTTATGATGCTAGTTATAAATACATAAGAAATGCATGTGCTTATAGCTTAAGTGTATGAATGTTGAGTTCTCTTTCCTCTATTCATGTGTTGATTTATATAAGATTGAATGGTAATGGGTATATAGTGCATCGGGAACACGAGGCTTTAGCCCCAAGGTCATTTGATTACCTCACTTCCACAGTTTAACCACATGTACCCATTTGATTTTTCTTATGTATTTAACATTAGAATTTGGATAGAGCTTTAATTCATATATATAAATGATTCAATAAAAAAAATATACAATCTTTGCATGGTTTTCTTTCCTCATTTATGTATACATCCATGTGTGTCCAAGAAAGCAAGTATATAGTCAGACATCCAGGAATATAGGCTTTAATTAGCAAGGAGGTCATTTGATTATCTCACATCCCTAGTTTAACAATGACACATACTTTCCTATGTCTTTGTACAAGTATATGTATATATGATTAGTGAATGAAAATCCCATTTTATATTAAAATTGCATTCATTCATAATTGACTAAGTGGTTGAATTAATTAGCCATATGATTTGGAGCTTACTTCTATGTTCATGTATACAAATTTACATATGTTTGAATGCAAATGGGTATATAGTCTGACATCCCAGAATACAAGGCTTTAGCTAGCTCAAGGAGGTCATTTGATTACCTCACTTCCCTGGTTTAACAAGCACATGCCTATTTAATTTCATTCTTATGTTTTTTGTATAAGAATTTGGATAAAGTTTTAAATTAATATGTTTAAATAATTCAATCAAATAAAATATAAATTCTAAACATACACATTCATCATTTAAGTGTGCTAAAAATATGTTGCATGTATAGATACACTTAGGATTAAATCATATGCATGTTACATGTGATGGAAAGGAATGATTTAATATATGTTTATGTGGTAGTAATTTAATTAAATTAATCTTAAGATGCCTTTCATTTTGAATAGGATTATTTAAAGTGAACCTAAACTTAGGATTAATTAAATCATTTAATAAACCATTCACGAGAACTAAATCAAATTAATATACTTTAGAAAGTGACTTAAGGTAGGGATGAAAGAGGGAAATCCTCTTTTCCTCTCTTTATAACACTTAGTTGCTAAGTGTAATCAAATGAACAAAAGAAAACACAAATTAAAATTCTCAAATCAATTAAACTACTTCAAGTGAAATCAATCTTTCATGTTAAATTTAATCCTTCTACACTTAGAAAATACAACACTAATGCCTAAGACTTACCACACAAGCCTTATACACACATTAGAAATTAAGTCACCACTTAGCTTTAAGTTAGGATGGTGTATGATGTGATGTATGTTTTTTTATGATGTATTATTTTAGATTGGATGTTAGAGTGTATGCTTATAGATGATGATAGATAATATTAGCTAATCATGTTTCTATAGGGATTATGCTTAAGGGATGCTTAAAAATAAATGTAAATGCTCTCTTTGCAGGTTGCTTAAATCCTTAAATATAATCCAAGTTAGGATAGGTGGGCTTAGTTACCCATGTGTAGGTGCTAAGTCCAAATTATAAATACAACTACTTGGGATTATATGTATATTTAGCTAACCTCTATTTTGCTGTAGTTAGATTTACTTTTCCACATAAATGTAATTTTGCAATAGGAATTAGGATTAGTGCTATGGGGATTAGAATGAGTGGCTAGAAGGCTTTGTCGGGGTGCCCTGATGCCTTTGAAGCAAGCACCATCCAAATCAAAGAAGAACCAAATCATAAATGGAGATATGAAGAAAGAAGACCCCCATAGCATTTAACAATTATAATTATTCTTTCATATTCCAGTTGTATAAGGGTAGAGCTTCACTATCTTTTCTCTTCGGTTGTATGGCACAACATCAGCCTTTTATTCTTTTATGATAGTTTATATAATTGTTTGATGTTATGTTTAAATTGTGCATTATGGACATGCTTCTCATCGTTTCTTAAATGATTGATGCTTTAATGTGTGGCTTGGATACGATTAAGCTCTTAGGATAAAAATAACTTTTACCCAACTAATCACTCATAACTAAATTTTAAACAACTCATATGAATATGGTTATATGTTTCATATCATGCATGAATATTCTTTTCTCTCTTGAACATGAAGGATCTCCATCCTTGCGATAAAGAATGCTTGACCTGAGGGCATCCCTTGTGGTGGAGAACACCTTCTTCTAATTTGACCCATAACTTATTTCATCATGCATTTAGGCATAAGAAATCCTAAAGCCTCTATCAAAATGTTGTAAAATGAAATAAAATTTGAAAAGATTTTTTCATCTATAGATTAAGTTATATGCTCATGCCCCTCATGCTCTAGTATCTTAGGGAGTGTGTTTAGGACTTTAGTCTCTTTTTAATTAAAAAACTATCATAACTATCTTTCAATTCATAAGACCAGATTACATGGTTTTAAAATCATAGGAAGAGTTAGATGGCGGCCACTCCAAGTGGTTATAAGTCTAGAAGTCACATAATATATAAAATAAAATAAATTGAAATAAATAAAAAATAAATTAAATAAATTAACTAAACCTAAACCTACTAGTTTACATAATTTAAAAAATAAAATAAATAAATAAATTATAAAATAAATAAAAAATAAAAAAACTAAATAAACTAAACTACTTGGTTTATTAATTTAAAAAAATAAAAAATAAAAAAATAAAAAATAAAAAACTAACCAAAAAAACCTAAAAAAACCCACAAACTTCTGACTAAACCTTAGACCTAAACCCTAAACCCTAAACCATAGGCAGAAAATAAATAAAACCTAAACCTAAACTTAAAATAAACTAAACTTAAACCCTAAACTAAATAAAATAAAATAAACTAAAATAATCCCAAACCAAAACTTAAAAAAAAAACCTAAAAATAATCCTAAAATAAAAACTTAAAAACTAAACCTAAAAAGATAAAATAAAAACTTAAACTTAAACCTAAAAATAAAAAAATAAAACTTAAACCTAATAAATAAAATAAAAATAAACTTAAATTAAAAAATAAGTATAAACATAAACCTAATGATAAACAATAAATTAAGATGTAAAACCTAAACTAAAATAAATAAACTAAAATAAATAAACTAAAGTAAAAAATAAAAAATAAACCTAAAAAATAAAATAAAATAAACTAAAAAGAAAATAAACTAAAACCTAAACCTACTCGATTAATTAAAACCTAAACCCTAACCCTAAACTAAACCTAAACTAAATCTAACAAACTAAACTAAAACCACCTAAACCCTAAACTAACTAAACCTAAACTAAATTATAACAACTTAATTTAAACTAAACTATAAACTAAACCTAAAATAAACTAATCCCTAAACTAAACCTAAAACTAAATACTAAACCTAAACCTAAAATACTAAAACTTAAACTAAACTAACCTAAACCAAATCAGAAACCCTAAAACCCTAAATCCTAAAGTTTAAAACTAACATTAACTAAACTTAAACTAACTAAACTTAAGCTAACCCTAAACCCTAAAACTAACCCCAACCTAAACCTAAAAAACCTAAAACTAAATCTAAACTAAATAAACCTAAAATAAAATAAATAAATAAACTTAAATAAATATAATAAAATAAAATAAAATGAAAACCTAAACAAAAACCTAAAACTAAACCTAAAAATAAAATTAAAATAAATTAATAAAAATAAACTAAAAGTAAAATAAATAAAAACCTAAACTAAATTAAAAAATAAAATAAAACTAAGAATAAAAAACCAAAATAAAATAAAAATTAAATATAAAATAAAAATAAAATAAACCTAATAAAAGAAAATAAAAACTAAATAAAAACCTAAACCTAAAAATAAACCTTAAAATAAAACCTAATATAAAAAATAAAAAAAATCTAAACCCTAAATTAAAACAAATCCTAAACCTAAAATAAAATAAAATAAACCTAAACCTAAACTAAATTAAACTAAATTAAAATAAATAAAACCTAAACTTAAACCTAAAACAAACTAAACCTAAACTAAATAAAATAAACCTAAACATAAACTAAAAAACTTAAACCTAGAAATAAACTTTGAATATTAACCTAAAACCTAAACCTAAAATCCTAAACCCTAAACCCTAAACCTAAACCCTAAACCTAAACCTAAACTAAACCTAAAGTAAATAAATTAAAAAATAAACCTAAACCCTAAAACCTAAAAGTTCTAAACCTAAACCTAAACCTTAAGATTGGGAAGAACATTGATGGTAACATCACCATCAACCGCTCCTAGATCTAATGGTGGAGGCAAAGGCGAGGTGATTATCATAGGTGATGGGGGATCTGAGGGGGTGGATATGGAGGTGGTGGTCCCAAGTAGTGGCTATGGAGGGAGAGCGATGAAGTTATAGTAGTGGTGGTGGTAGAGAGAGAGAGATCAGGGATATGATGGTGGATCCGCCACTGAGAGGCCGGGTGGGGAACGGAGAAATTGAAGAATGGCGATCCATCTACTTATGTAATCATGTCTTTATAATAGAAATGATTCTAGTTATCTAGGGTTTTTGATTTTCTCTATGTGTGCCATTTTTTATCTAAGTTGTCTTAGAAAACTTGGTGTTTTACTTAGTTGATGATATCGAAAAGAAGAAATGTTGAATCTGAATTTGTTCTCTATAAAAAAAAATCAAAATCCATAAACCCTAAACTAAAACATGAACCCTAAACCTAAAACCTAAACCCTAAACCCTAAACCCTAAACTCTAAACCCTAAACCTAACCTAAAACCCTAAACCCTAAACCCTAAACCCTAAACCCTAAACTACCCAAAACCCAAAACCCAAAACTTAAAACCAAAAATCCTAAAAACTTAAAACCTAAACCTAAACTATATAAATCCTAAAAATAAAATAAATAAAAAACCTAAACCAAAAAATTAAAAAAATAAAATAAAATAAAAACCAAAACTAAAACCTAAACCTAAACCTAAACATAAAAATAAAATAAAAAAATAAAAAACTAAACTAAAATAAAATAAATAAAACTTAACTAAAATAAAATAAAATAAAAAATAAAAAAAACCTAAATATAATAAAACTAAATGTAAAATAAATAAACCTAAATATAATAGAATAAAAACTAAATAAAAACCTAAACTTATAAAATAAACCTAAAAATAAAACCTAAACCCTAAACTAAAAAATAACCTAAACATAAAATAAATAAATTAAAATAAATCTAAACCTAAACTAAAATAAACTAAATTAAAATAAATAAAACATAAAACTAAACCTAAACCCTAAACTAAATAAAATAAAATAAAGTGAAAATAAACCTAAACCTAAACTAAAAATAAAAGCTAAAAAAAATCTTAAACCTAAAAAAACTAAATTAAAACCTAAACCTAAAAAATAAAAAAATAAACCTAAACTTAAAAAATAAAATAAATATAAAACTAAACTAAAAAATAAACATAAACCTAAACCTAAACCTATAAAATAAACTAAAATGAAAACCCAAACTAAAATAAATAAACCTAAAATAAATAAACTAAACTAAATAAAAATAAAAATAAACCTAAATAAAATAAAATATAAAATAAACTAAAATAAATAAAAATAAACTAATTAAACGTCTACTTAATTTTTTTTAAAAAAACCCTAAACCCTAAACCCCAAAAAAAACCCTAAACCCTAAAACCTTAAACACTAAACCCTAAACCCTAAATGCTTAACACTAAAAAGCCATAAATCCTAAATCCTATGCCTTAAACACTAAACCCTAAACTAACCTAAACCCTAAACCCTAAACCCTAAAAAAACCTAAACCCTAAACTAACCCTAAACCATAAACCCTAACCTCCCTACAACCTTAAACCTTAAACCCTAAACCTAAACCCTCAATATCCTAAACTCTAAAGCCTAAACACTAAACCCTAAACTTAATCTAAACCTCCTAAACTAAACCCTAAATAAAACCCTAAACTAACCCTAAACCCTAAAACCTAAACACTAAACTCTAACCCTAAATCCTAAACCATAAAAGCATAAAACCTAAAACTCTAAACCTAAACCCTAAACACTAAACCCCAAAACCTAAAATGAAACCTAAAGTAACTAAATAAACTAAAAAATAAACCTAAACCCTAAAACCTAATAAATAAACCTAAACCTAAAAGTAAAACTTAAGGGGTAACCTTGACAAGAGAACATCGCCATCAACCATGTTCAATCATGATATAGCGATAGAGGTGAAGCCGGAGGTAGCGGTTATCGTAGTTATGGTAGGGGCTCTGGAGGTGTTGGTGGATATGGAGGTGGTGGTCAGAGCAGTGGTGGTTTTGGAAAAGGGAGGAATGACCCAGGTGACATATGTGGTGGTGGCAGAGGGAGAGATCAAGGATACGATGTTGGATCATACTACTCGAGAGGCCGGGGTGGTTCTGATGGGAACTGGAGAATTTGAAGAATGGTAGATCCGATCTACTGCTTATGGAACTATGTGTTTATAATAGAGATGGTTCTAGTTATCTAGGGTTTTTTATTTATCATGCTTTTTTTATCTATCGCTTATGTCTTAGAGAACTTGGTGTGGTGTTTATTTTTGAGATGTCGGATACCACAGATGTTAAGGGTACTTATTGAAATGATCGTTCGACAGAACACTATCTCAAAAATAGAAATCACCCCTAAAAATAGAAATCAAGGCAATGGGTCTTGAATGTATAAAGATCTTTCCCTACTTTACATGGAAAAGCCAAGTAGGGTTTATATTAAGTCAAGATTTGTTAAGTTCCTTATGGAGGCAAGCCTCCATAGTTAATTACATTCTAAAGGATGTGAATCCATTAAGAATACTCTTGATTAAAGTAGCAATTAAAGTCTCCAAAGATTTCAAGGCTATCAAAGGATTAGTTGTATTTGAAAATCAATTGGGAAAACTCAAGGAGAAGACTTATTATCATAGCCAAAGTAAATGAGTAGGGAATGCTCTTGATACTAGGAAACCTAGTGAGCATTTCAAGCTATCCTATAATTGGGCTTTATAATTTTGAAATTGAAGAGAAGATCAATTTTGTTAAATTTGACATTTCATTATAAAGCTAAGAATTGTAATCTAATAATACAAGATTGTGGAGATGCCTAAGAGGTGAGGATTTATGCTTGTAGCCTAAAAGAAACATCCACCTCAGATCCTAAATCTAGGGAGCTTTAGCATAAGCCAAAGAGTGACCTAAATCTAAGTGAAAATGGGCATATGGTTTAACTCCATAAGAGAGGATAAACTGCCCAACTGCTAGACTTTCAATCGACTGGAGTCGCAACCAGCTAACACCTCCTATGCTTTAAATCCATGAAGTCTGATCATATGATTTGCAATATTAGTTAGGCTATTATTTAATTAGAAAGATACTAAAGTCCTTAAACCCACTCCTAAAGAGACTAGAGCATGAGTGGTATGAGCATATGACTTAGTCTAGTGTAAAATATTTTCAAATTTTATTTATTTTGACAATTCATTTTGACAAAGGCTTTGTGTTTTTTATGCCTACATGCATGATGAATAAGGTTGTTGGCTAAATAAACAAGAAAGGGATGTTTACCAACACAAGCGATGCCCTCACAACTCAAGCATTCCACTATCATGTAAGGATGGAAATCCCCTATTTTTAAGAGCAAAATAATTTGATATGCATGTTGTTGGCCATTCAACATTCTAAGGGTTGCTAAATCTTTAATTATTTGATTTATGTCCTAGGCTTTATGTGAGGTTATGAATTATTTAAAACTTTAGTTATGAGTTCTAGTTGGAAAGGTTAATTTTTTTCTAAGAGCCTAATCGCATTCCAGGCCACACATTCAAACATCAAACATATAAAGAAACTAAGAAAAGCATGTCATCCTAATTGTGCACTTTAAACACAACATCAAAAAAATTTTATAACTAACATAAAAGAATAATAGTATTATTGGTCGCCGCATACAACACAAAAGAAAAATGGGTTCCGAAGCTCTACCCTTATACAACCAAGTACATAAAAGAATAATTTGCAATTTACAAATGATAAATGCTATGAGAGTCTTCATGTCATCATGTATCTTCCTCCTTCTTTGATTTGATTTTCTCCACTTCAAAGGCATCACATGGCCTCCCAAGACAAAGCCTTCTAGCCAATGCTCATCCTTATCCCCCATAGCACTAATCCTAATTCCTAAAGCAAAATTAGATTAAAAATAGAAAAAGTAAATCTAACTACACCTGCAAGACAAGTGTTAGCTAAACACACATACAACCGAGATAGTTATATTTATAATTTTGACTTAGCACCGCATTATCTAACCAAGCCCACCTCCCTAACTTGGATTATGCTTAGGGCTTAAGCAACCTACAAAGAGAGCATTTATATTTATTTTTAAGCATCCCCTTAAACATAATCCCTAGTAGAAAATATGATTAGGCTAATCCCTACCATCCAGTCTAAAAAACAAACACCCTAACATCCAGTCTAAAATAATACATCATAAAATAAAACATACATCACACCATGCACCGTCCTAACATAAGGCTAGAAGTGGTGACTTATTCTAATGTATGTGTATTAAGGCTTGTGTGGTATGCCCTAACTAGGCTTTAGAGTTAAGATTTTCTAAGTGTAGAAAGATTCAATAATAGATTTGCAAGTTTTAATTTATGTTTTCTTTTGTTTCATATGACCTACACTTAGCAACTAAGTGTTGTAAAGAGAAGAAAAGAGGTTACCCTCTTTCATCCCTACCTTAAACCACTTTCTAAAGCATGTTAATTTGATTTAGTTCTCTTTAGTGAATGGCTTATTACACATTTTACATTAATCCTAAGTTTAGGTTCTCTTTAAATAATTCTATTCAATGTGAAAAGCTTCTTAAGATTAATCTAATTGAAATACTATCACATGGCACATGCTAAATCATTCCTTTCCATCACATGTAACATGCATATGATTAAGTCCTAAGTATACCTACACATACAATATATTTTAGCACACTTGAATGATGGATGTGAGTATGTACATTTGAAGCTTTATATTTCCCCTCTAATTCATTTATTTTATCATATTAATTTAAGGCTCTATCTAAATTCTTTTGCAAAAAATACATAGTGATGAAATTAAATAGTACATGTCATTGTTAACCGGAAGTGAGGTAATAAAATGACTTCCTTAGCTAAAAAGCCTCATGTTCCTTGATGTCCAGACTATATACCATTACATTCAAACCATATGTAAATTTTTATGCATGAACATTAGAAAGAGAGCTCCAAATCACATGATTAATTAATTCAATCACATGAACAATTACAAATGCATGCATTTTTAATAAAAAAAGAAGGATTACCATTCTCTAATTAAATACACACATGTATGTATAAAAGACATAAGCAAGTACTGCCTTTGTTTAACCAGGAAAGTGAGGTAATCAAATGACCTACTTATGGCTAGCTAAAGCCTCATATTCCTAGGATGTCTAGACTATATACCACTTTTCATAGATACATACACATGTATTCATAATTTGGAGAATGAAAATCATGCAAAAAAATGATATTTAATTTGATTGAATTATTTATGTATATGAATTAAAGCCTCACCCAAATTCTAGTATTGAAATACATAAGAATGAAATCAAATGGAGTACGTGCCATTATTAAAAGAAGTAATCAAATGACCACCTTGGGGCTAACTAAAGCCTCATAGTCTTAGGATGTCTAGACTATATACTCATTAACATTCTCACTTAGATAAATCAATACATGAATAAAAGGAAAGGAGCTTCACTTCACACATTTTATAATCACATACATCTCCTATGTATTTATAACTAGCATTCATAGCATATGTAACCATTCATTTATAAGCTTTTGGAAAATATGTTTGGATTTAATAATGATAATTGCCACACTTATTATAAATTAAATCAACACATGCAAGCTTGACATAAAGTAAAACCATTTGATTTAATTAATTTTGAAAAGATGAATGTATGATTTCAAATGACATACAACATTTAACATGATTAGAAATGAATGAATAGGCATAAACATGTGATTTCATTCAATTAAATTAATTTCTAAGGATAATCAAATCAAATAAAAGCATTCAAAGAAAACCAAGGTTTTTAATTATCATTTTCAATTTTATATTTAATTTAGTTTGAAGAAATAAGGTAAAGTTTGTTGATCCTAACCTATTCCCATGTTTGTGAATTAATTTGGTTTAATGAAAAATAATTAAGTTGATTTTATGGGTTAATTAGGTTATACTATTCATTAAATCCATTAATTGACCCTTACCTATGTTGCCTTAATTTAATTAACCAAGTAATTCTAAGCCAACATGATATGTACATACATTGGAAGTTAAATCAGCAATGAACCTAAGAAATGAAAGAGGCCTAATGCAATTGGCTCACACTTAGTGATTAATAAAGTTAAGAAACTTATTAAGTACTTTCATAGTTTTCCACACATGTGGGTTAACCATAATTTCATTAAATATCTTTAAGATATTGAACACCTAAAGATCAACCCATGAATTGATTAATTAAGATTCCATGTGATTATAGTTTCAAATTGATTAATTAACCAATTTAATTAATGAATTAAACCATCAATTAATCCCAAATTAATTAATTTCCATTCAAGTGAAATGGACTTAGGAGAAAGATTGGGAAAGAGGTTTGAATCTCATTTCATCATGCCCATTTACTATTTCAAAATGATTAGCAAGCTTAATTAATGATTTTCTTACTATTTAGAATATTAATTAATTTCTGATTTATTAGGAAAGTAGTTAAGGTTAAGACAACCAATTTCTCTAATTAACCAAGTAATAAATTCCAAGAAAATTATGGGAGGTGAGGTCATCCCATTAATCAACCTCAAAAAGTTTGGGATAAATTGCTTAGGTAATTAGAGAGTAATTAAGCTGATTAAATTTTCAATTAAACCTAAATTAAGCCTTAATTACTATTCAAAATTAATTGGGATCAATTTTAATTGAATCTCCTCTAAAATACCTTCAAAACAAATATTTACTTGCATTTTCATGATTTTTTCTATGATTTGTTATAATTTTCCAAAGTTTCAGCTGATTTAAATGATTTTCCATGATTTTTATAAAGTCCATTAAATTATTTTAGCTATTTAGACTTTAGAATGCAATATCTCCCAATCTAGAAATCCTTTTGACTTGAAATTTTTATGGTAGGTAGATTTTAAGCTCATTCTTAATCTCTGAATATTTCAAATCAATCTAATGTGTCTTTTTAGTTTAATTAATGAAATTTGATTTTACCTAAAACTTAAATTAAGCTCAAAATATTCAATGAAATTTAGAACCTTTGGATTCATTGGATTCCCTGGGAATGACAAATCCAATGAGCCTTTATTTGCAATTTTTAGTTAAATATTTTATTTTCTATGAATTTTTAAAGTATCAGGTGTTTTAATTAATTTTTATAAAGAAGAAAATCCCTAATTTCTTACTTAACAGTCAACACCACAGGCACCACTGGGCATAACTAGTCGGCGTGGTGTCGACGAGATGAGCGAATGTAATAAGGATGATGGATGATCTGACAACAGATTGATATGCGATCCATGTGATCGAGTGTGATCCGATCAAAGCCACATTCTACGATCCGAGCCATCAACCTCTGAATGGAGATCGGATGGTCGGAGGGTGATCCGAAGAGGCGAAGAAACATTATTTGGGCATGATTTTGTGATTCTTGTGAAAAATTGAATGAAAACATCATTTTAGGCTTAATTTTCTAGCAATCTTCGTCACAAATCACTCCAAATGCATGGGGATGATGTCAAAAAAAATGTAAGGGTAATCTAAAGGAAATTCCTAAAATTGAGCAAAAACTATCATAAATAAAGAACCTAAGGCTTTCTATGGTTCTTGAAAATTACCTCACCGGGGATGATTTCCAGTGGCAATGATGATCCCCTTGTGCTCATGAGTGCAAGAAGAAGCTTTGGAATGGGTTTGGGCATTTTCTTTGCTTTAGAAAAATGTATCCACCAATGGTCGCTACTTCCTCACCAGAATCCACTTGATTTTGATGGCTTTTGCTCAAAAATAGATAGGGAATGGCTGATGGTTGGTTTGGGAGCTCTAGGAGAGTAAAATGAGTGTGCGAGGAAGAGTTTTTTTCTCACTACTTTCAGTCTCTTGCAATGGGCCGAAAATCACCTAATTCATGGTGATTTTTGGCTCCAAGTCGGTGTCCTTGGCTTGGGGTGGTTGAGATTCTCTTTAGGTGGCTTAATTTGGTTGGCTAAGGCATGGGAGGTGGTTGCTATGAAGGACAAGTGGGTGTCCAAGGAAAAGGAAGTGGAGGTCCTTCATGCCATGTGCTCCAATGGGGGAGTGGAGGAGATTTTACTTCCCCATAAGTCATGGCCCAACCACCTGGGGTCAAGTTGGAGTTCTTGGAGCTGGGTGGACCAATGGATGAGTGTCAAGTGGCCAAGGAAGAGAAATGACCATTTACATGGGTGTTTTATCTTATGAAATACCCATAGCCCAAGGGAAGAGTGGTCATTTGGCATTGAATTTGATTTGGCAGATTTGAAATGAGTCAAAAGTGAGTTGGACCAAATTTCATGTCATTTGGAGTTTAATTGGTTAGGTTTGGCTCAATTTGACCCATTTGGGTCAAATTAGGTGAAAATAGGTTAGGTTGACCAATTGGTCAAATTGGGTCAAACCAAGGGTTATGTCAAGTTCATATGACTATTTGGAGAGGATTGTATGCTTTGGTTTGATTTAATTTGGATTTAATTTAGGTTTATTCTAATTTGACCCTTTATGTCAATTTGGGTCAACTAAGAGAGTGCCAATTGCTAAGTTTGGCTGAATTGAAGGTCAAGTCATGTTTAAATATTTATTTTGGGTTGATTTGAATCATTGGTTTCAATGGATTTGGCTTAGATTGTAATTTGGCTAGTTTGGGTTCATATTGGTTAAAGGGTTGACTTGGTCAATAGGCTAGGTTGACTTGGTTTGACCTAATTTATATCATTTGATCATTCTCGAGTGATCAACAATCATGGAATGAAGTTTGGATTGGTATAATTCACTTTGATTTGGATTGAATTGGATTTTGGTTCATGTAGGTCAAATTGGCCACTTTGGGTCAAGTGAACCAATTGGAATTAGTTGGCTTGATTTGGTTTAAGTTTGATTTAGTTGAGTTTATATATAGATTTAAGATTAAAATATAAATTCAATTGCAATTGGTTTCCATTCAAATGAGTTTCGGTTCATTTGAATATTTCAAGTCAAATGGTCTAGGTTGGGTTTGACATTGGTTAATTTTAGTTTGACTAGATAATTATATGTCTCATTTATATTTGGATAGATGATTGAAGGAATGATTAATTCAAGAAAAATCCATTGATTTTGGCTTGATTTAGATGGGTTTTCCCAAGTTCAAGAAATGGCTTAAATAGTTTAAATTGGGTTTTGATTTGATTTTGGATTTGGTTTTGCTATTTGAATTTATATTTCATTTATATTTGAGAAGATAATTGAAGGTACAATTAATTTATAAAAAAATCAATTGAGTTTGGATTGAATTGGATGAAAATTTGGCTAAGTTCATGAAGGTTGATTAAAGAGCTTGGGAAGGATTTCAAGTTTTGATTTGATCTTAGGTTTCAATCATTTGGAATTGAGTTTGGATTTGATTTGATTTGAAATTAAGTTTGAGGTTTGGTTGGAAATTTGAATTTGAATTGAATTTAGGAAGTGTACATGGATTGGGTTTAGCCTATAGGGCAGGTGATTTTCCTAAGTCTCTAAGGCATGACATAATCGTATGATTAACCCTTTTACGTTTCTAGGCTTAGGTTAAGTGTTCAGCTAATCTCTAGAAGTGTCTTATGATTAAGAAAACCTTAGTGTCTAAAAGGTTCCTAGTTCTAAAAAAAGGAGGTCAAGAACTCACTCCAAAAGTTTGGTTAGCAAAAGGACCCCCCAATAAGTGTGGTGTAACTAACAAGGCACATTGCACATATTGGTGTTGACCGAGATGATCAACAACATCCAAAAGACTGCAAACACTAATGAAAATGATCTATACCAAAACTCAAAAGGTACATAAAATCTTGATCTTAGTGCAAAGTAGTTCTCTTTATGCCAAGGGCATAAGAGAGCCGAAGGAATCCATGGGATTGAGTATGTGAACCTTCCACTAAGGTTCAAGCTATCGGGATATGGATTTGAGTTTGATTATGAATATGATTTGTTTGGGTACATAGGGATAAGAATCTATAATCTTAGGGATTGGGAATGTGAACCTTCCAGGGAAGGTTCGCCATCATTTGGGGATAAGAGTTTGATGGTATTTCTTATGGCTCCACTGGGAGATTAATTTGATTTGTGCCTCGGTAAGTTTGTTTGTGATATATTTTAATTTGACTCCACTAGGAAGGTTGGTTTCAATTTAGTTTGTTATGGACCCTATTGGTGCAATGGAACCATTGAGAAGGGGCTATGTTGCACCTATCCTATTTGATTTCAAAGGGATAGTCTACCAACAAAAGGTAGGACTATCCACCCAAGGGTTGCCTTTTGGTGTACAATGATTGTACTTAGAAGAAAGCATAGTAGACTTACATCTTCCAAAGAAGGGATCAACGCTAGGGTGATATCGATTCACAATAAATCAAACTCACCTAGGGGACTATGAGTGAATGTCATTGGGACTTAAGTCAACTCAAAAGTAGTTAATTTCATCGATTTATTTTAATTTGATTCAGTTTATTTTCATTCATTTTAATTTTATTTGATGGATCCCGTAGGTGTGCGATAGACCACACTAAGAAGGGGCTCTATCGGATTTGGCCTATCTTAGATTTATAGATCCAAAGGAGTAGTCTACTAGTCGAAGGGTAGGACTATCCAACTTAAGGGGTGCCTTTGTGTGCAATGGCTATGCTGGAGAAAGTGTAGTACATCTCCAAATAAAGGAACAATTGGGGTGACCCATTGGATGCAATAAATCAACCTAGGTTGCCCATTGGTGCAACGGTTATGGAAAGAATGCGTAGACTTACATCTTCTAAAGCAAGGATGACCGGGTAACGTGGCACAAGATTGAACCTGACCTAAGGGAGACTATTGAGAGAATGTCATGGGGGACTTATCTCAACTCAAGAGTAGTCAGGTGATTCTTATAGGGAGTTTTGCTGACACTACCATAAAGATATGATGCCTTCTTTGGAAAGGTGCTGGTGGGGGCATTAATTCATAATCCACAAGCAAATATATATATTGTTTGTTTCTTATTGTGGACCCTATTGGTGCGCGAGGACCACACTAAGAAAGGCTATGTCACTAGACTTATCTCATTTATTAGACCAAGGGAGAATCTATGCATTTGTAGAATAGAATCTCCAACCACTGGGGTGGGAAAGGGGGCTATCCAATCTAGTAGTAACGGGCAGTGTCTAAATGGGGAAAGGATGTGATCCAAATAGAGTCAAGGTGGGAGGTGCCACTAGGCATCTTGGACCTTGTAAATAAGAAAGCCCAGAGTGTATAGTGGCCAACTCAAAGAGAAAGCATAGTAGACTTACATCTACCATGAGGTGTATCCAGTGGTGTCGATATAGTGAACACCAACCAACCTAAGGTGCCCATCAATGTGCGATAATCAACCTAAGAAGAAGGCGTGTAGACTTATATCTCCCTAAAGTGGAACTAATAGTGGGATAGTCTATTGTGATCGATAGGCAATCCTGGGGACCACAAATACTGCATTTACAAAGAAAGTGAGACTTACATCTTCAAAGTGAGGAACAACCGTTGTGACTTGTTGGCACAATAAGTTGAACCCACCTAAGGTGACTACTAAGTAGGGAGTCATAAGAAGGATGACCAAGACTTGAAGTAGTTAGAAGGAAAGGTGTTGCTTGGGGACATATACCCTAATCCTCTACTCGAGGTTCATGATCGCTAGTCCAAGAAAAAAGCATATATTAGACTTATATCCTCTTCGACGAAGCCAACACGAAGGTAGCTTATCGACTGCACAGTAAGGCCTACCATGCTAACAAGGTGCTTGGTAGTGCAATGGTCAAGTCGAAGGAAAGTAGAAGACTTACATCCTCCTAAATGGGACCACTGGGTAACACACTAGAGGGTAGACAGTAGAATAGCTAATGGGTGAGTCCGAGGTGTTATCCCACATCAAAGTAACCGAGATAAAAGATGTGTATATATGTTTGTCGATATACTCAACCAAGTAAATGATGGCTAGTTTAAGAAGGTGTAGCATACTTACATCCTCTTAAACAAAGCCAACATGAGGGTAGCTTATCAACACAATAAGGCCTACCATAACAAGGCCCTCATCGGGTGTACAACAAATAAGTCAAGAAGGAAAGTATTTACATCCTCAATAAAGGACACTGGGTGACACAAGGTGGTAACACGTGAGCTAACCTAGAGCATAATGAGTGAGACCAGGGGCATTATCCCACATCAAAGTAGGAGATAAAAGATATTTGTTCATGTGTTTGTGTGTAGTTTGTATTTAGTTGTCTTGATGAAGGATAGATGCTTGGGTTCCTTACACCTACCCTAAACACACATCAAAGTGGATGAAATGGTGCCACGGGCAATGTGACTCCACCAAGATAGGATGCCACTCGAGTTCTCTTACACCTAACTTAGTTGTACTATTCAAAATAGGATGCCTCTTGGGTTCTCTTACATCTATCCTAATAGCACCAAGGAATCGTGTGTAGTTTGTGTTTGTGTTGATGAAGGATAAGATGCTTCTTGAGTTCTCTTACACCTATCCTAAACACATCATGGTCGATTTGTAAACAAGCAAATAATGCTTGCAATGAAGAAGGGATTTGATGAATGAAAGAAAGATAGGATTTTATTGAAGATAATTATTTTCAAATTATTTTAAAGATAGTATTTTAAATAGAGTTCATTGATTGGAAGCATCAAACCCCTATCATAGTGGTTTAAACTACTTTTCATCTTTAAGCACCAAGGTAGGCCTTTCAATGATCAAAGTAGAATCTTGATTTGAAAAGTTTTGAGTAATTAACTTTGAAAGAGTTTAAACCATATATATTCAATGTTAATGAAATCTCTCTCTAAGATAGAATCTTGGAGGTTACATCCTAATATCACTTTAATCTTTTAGATCAATCCTTGTTATCCCATGATGCTTTACTACAAGCCTAGAAACTCCCCTAAGTCATCCTAATTCAAATTCAACTTTAAAAAGTCATAACCAATCAAAGATAACTACGATCAAAGATGGTCTTCCTTTTCTTTAACACTAGTGACCGTGAAAGGCATGACCTTATAATGATAAATTCTAATGAAATTATAAGTGAAAATGACATGTCATCCTCTAGCATCATCACCCATCATTGAATGAGAATCTGCATGTAAAAAAGGCTATGTCTCCTATCAAATTTGAAATAGGTAATGTGATTCATCTTCAAGACATCCTTCCTTTGAGCATAATGTTGGGTAATCATGATAGCATCTTTCTTCTTCAATAAGGTTGACTTCACACTTTGATCTTCTTTTGGTGCAAATGTTACATCAAAAGTTTGCAAAGTAGAATAACAATAGTTCTTTTGAGTTTAGACCGCTACCTTTAGAGATGTATCACTTCATTATGGTCTTAGGTTAGCCTTTAACCAAAAGTAACCTAACCAAGTTTGACATTTTCTTTTATCATATATGGATGTTGGGAGGGTGGGTGGACTACCTTTATGTTGAGGTTAATCTCCTAAAACTCATTGGTTGATGATGTAATTTTCTTCTCATTCAAGATATTCTACTTAAAAGTTTTCAAAATTATTTAAGCAAAAGAGGTAATTGAAAAGATGATTTATTACTTCATTTTAAGGTTTATCTACAATCCTGAATCTCTTTTCTATTTTAAGAAAGAGACATGATTTATATATATATATATATATATATATATATATTTTTTTCAACTTAACTTCCAATCATAATAATATCGAGATTAGAATTGTCAAAGTGTTCACATACCTCTTTTTCTAGTCATATCATTCTTGAATTATCTTTTCTTTTATTTTCTTTTCTCTCAAAGACTTGTCTCTCTTTTTTTTTAGATATTCTATTTTTTTTTCTCTTTTGAATTTCTCATACACAGATTTATCCTTGATTCCAAACAATGATTTTTATTGCGCTTTACTTTTCTTTTCTTCTTTTCTTCTCTTTTTTTCTTTTCTTCATTCATTTTTTTTCATTTTTCTTTTCTTTCTTTCTCTTTTTGTTTCATTTTTTCATTCTCTCTCCTTTTTTTCAAGTTGTTTATATCAGGTTCTTTAAAATTTTTGTCTTTCCTTTCATTGATATTCTATGTCAAAATACTTAATTCTATAATTAAACAAAATCTTAATTCCAATAAAATCTATCTCTTTATAGAAGGTGACTATGCACTAATATTTTACTTCTCAATACTCATCAAACATAGATCTATTAATTCAATTAATATTATTTTTTCTTCTACTAATCCATTATTTTTTTGATCTAGGTGCAAAAATTATGTCTAATCCATTTCATGACAATAATCAAATAAATTTTCAATTTCACACCATGATGTATTTGACTATTAATCAAAACCTTTTCTTAATATATTTAGAAAATTTCTAAATTCACCAAAAATATCATCCTTTAAATTCAAACAAAAAAATTCTATCTAAAAATCATCAAAATTACAATACCATAATATTTCCACCCAAGCATTCTAATTAGACCAAATAAATCATGTAATAATTTGTCTCATTGAAACAATATTTTACTTTTAAATGATTTTATCTTTATAAATAATATCTAAACATAATTTGAATGAAAATTTATGGAAATCCAATACTAAATCAAGTTAGCAATTTTATTAGTGTGTGTATGTTAATATGATATTTTATCCATACATATATATCATGAGTGTTTAAAACAAATAAATTCAAATTCACATCATAAAAGTTATCTAAATCAACATAAATATTTTGTTTCTTTGTCTATAACAAAACAATTTCAATATTTTTTATAATACAATATGATGCATAAATAATACTAATTCAATTTTATTTCTTTAATTACAATAATAAATTAAATTATTTTTACTTTTATTTTTTTAAATTCACAAATAAAATCTAAATTTTCTTCATTATCTCATATTATAAATTTTAAATCATATTCTAAAGTTTAATTTATCTTTATCTATCACATATTCATGAACATTCTGACATGCAAGTACTTGATTCATTTGAATCTGGAATTGCCCATAAAGCCTTCTTCTTCTTCTTCTTATGGTACTTTTTCTCCATCATATTTTTTTCTTCTTTCCACATCAATCTCTTTCTTTTTTGATCCAGCAAGTTCTGGACAATCACCTCTTATGTGTCCAGCTTTTTATAAATGATCCCTTCACGGAAATTTCTTAGTTTGAAATTTATTATTTTTTAGATTTTTATACCTTTGATTCTTCTTCCTTAGCAAGTTCCCAAGCCTTTTGGATAGCATGACCACCTCATCACTATCACCATTCGAGCTTGAGGTGTTATGCCCATCACTGTCATCAACTTGTAATACAATGACTTTTCCTTTTTCCTTTTTTTTGTTGAGTTATCCATCTTATCCTTTTGAGCAATAACCTATTCAAGTGCTATCAAAGAACCCAAAAATTGATCAAGTGGATAAGTAGATAAATCCTTAGCTTCACTAATAGCTGTTACTTTAGCTTCCCATTCTTTTGGAAGACATCTAAGAATCTTATAGACTAAGTCTTGATTCTTATATGTTTTTCAAAGAGAATGTAATGTGTTTATTATTTTCAAGAATCAAGTATACATATTAGAAATAGATTCAAATAGAGATATATGAAATAACTCATATTAATGAACAAGTCTTTTATGTGAGCATCTCTAACTTCACTAGTTCCTTCATAAGTTATAATGAGTTTATCCCATATTTCTTTTATTGTACTTAACATAGAAATTTTCATGTAATCATCTGGTAATAAAGCACAATGTAAAGTATTACAAGCCCTAGCATTTAATTCATCAAGTTCTCTTTTAGCTATAATCCATTCCTCAAAAGGTTTTTCTACTTTAATGCCATTTATTTCTTCTATGAGTGCATGATATTGATGTGTCAACATATACCACATGTATGCATCTTGACCTCTTAAAAATGTACTAATTCTATTTTTCCAATAATCAAATGGTACACTATCTAAATGTGGAGGTCTATGAGTGGATTGTCCCTCTGGTAGTGAACCCTTTGAGAAACCTTGTGCCATAGTGAAAAGATCTACTCTTGGATGTTAAGCCAATAAAAGAGCCTAGGCTCTGATACCAATTGTGAGTCACTATAGCACCTAAGAGGTGAATTAGATATTAAAATTTTAAAAGTTAAATCTTAAATTTTATGTTTTAGTAGAAAATTAATTTTTGATTTTATAATGACAAGATACAATTCTTAATGCAACAAAAATAAAAGTACAGTAAAGTAAAGAGAGACAATAGGCACACAATTTTACATGGTTCACCAAAGCCCAAAACTAGCCTACCCACACCTAGCCACCCTCTAGAATCTAAATGCAAAATAGACAAATAGTACTCTATCAAAGTAGTACACAACCCTTACAAAAAATAGTACTCTCCTACAAATAGGTGAGTACAACCCTAGTATAAATTTTACATAACGAAAAAAATACAAAATAATAAATTTTGATAAAATATATCTCTCACAAATATACCAAGCTATCCAATTCAAAAAGTGATCTCACAACTTATAAATGATCACTTTATAACTTACTAATTTGGCAAGATAGAATGCTCACTTAATTTTGATAAAAAATATTAAATAAATATCTTAAAGTGATCTTACTAAGATGTTTATGTTATTACAATTTGTAGATTAATATAAAAATGATTTCAAAATAAATTCATAATAGTCTATTGCACAATAAATTAAATTTCAGCAAGGAATAATTTTAAGCTTAAGAGAAACTATAACTAGTATGTATATAATAGTGTAAGAAAGATTAACTTTTTACTAAACATCCTTTTTCTTAATTATTAAACAATGAAAAAAACAAGCTTTACTAAATTTCAGCAAGATAAATTTTTTAAAATAAAGGATATTAGTTGAAATAAAATGATAAGTGACAAATAAAATAATTTAAATTTTATAAATTTTTATTTTGATAAAGAAACTTGATTTATAATAGATCTAGCATATACTCTAAAATTCCACCAATAATTTATTTTATTTTAACCAAAATGAAGCTTTTAATTAATGCAACTAATCACAAAATAGTTAAATAAAATTAGTATATGATAGATTTAAGTAAACTAGTAAGCTTTTAATTAAAAGAGAGATCTAGCAATTATGAAAATAATTTCAGCACAATAAATTAATTTGAAATGCTTAAAATATACTTCTAAAATAGATCTAAGAATAAATGATCTTTCAAATAAGACTAATGATAAAATATTTCAAGAAACCAAAAGAAATTTGTAGGAAGATAAAAATTTCAACAAGTTGAAATAAATCCTACAAACTATCACAAGAGTTTTTCACAAAAAAAATGATTGAAGAAACTTTGATGTGAAAACTTAGACTTTGATGTCCAAAGACTAATCCACCAAAAATATAAATTGGAAAGAATAAATAGATGGTGAAAATAGTATGAACAACTAAAAGGGATTAAGATCAAGAAAACAAACTCAAGTAATTTGAGAAAGCATGCTTAGTTGAAGATGTTGTAGCTTCCAAACCAAGGATTTGATCTTGCAATATTTGGAGAACAGTTAGAAGGAAAATCTAGGAAATTCTCTTTTAGCTTTTCTGGAGAATTTTGAATTTGAATGAGGAATGCTTTCATGAAGAGAATGAGGGCTATTTATAAGCAAGTAGGTTATTTCGAATTATTTCAAAAAATATATTATTCTAACATCATTTTATCATATAATAATTTAATATTCAATAAAAATATAATTTATATTAAATAAATATTAAATTCAAATAGCCAAAATTCAACTATTCACATGGGCAAGTAAAAATAATCAAATATGGCTCTTAATATATTCAAAGCATGCATCATGCATTCATTATTAAAATCAGATAATGTTTGAAAAGTCATAATAAATTCAATTTTAATCAAACATGGGCCATGTAACCTATCAAATTAAAGGAAAAAAATCCAAGGCATCCGTTGGGATGAAATCAGATATAAATTCCTTGAATATAAAATGACTTTGGCTAAAATACAAATTTCCACATATTTTTGTTCATTTTGAAATATGACATTTAAATATTATGATATAATTTATATATAATCATACATATGTTAGTTATCATATAACCTTAAAATTAAATATATTATATAAACTAATTACACTTAATAGTCATAATTTATTATCATTTATTATTTTGACAATTCAAATGCTATGTATGAAACATATAAGTGAATGTTAATTAGATAGAGATTTATATAAATTAACCTCATTATCATTATTTAAAATAAATAAAAATAATATGTTAAATTATGATTGATTCATGCCAATGAACTCATATGAATTTCTAAGATAGTTATAAATGCATATAACCTAAAATATTGTATCTTGAGCTTCACTTTATCCATTTTGATCCATCTTTCATTCTTCTATTCTTGCAATTTTCTCAAACATATTGTTAGATGTATTGGATATGTAATTAGTAATTAATATATCTGAAACACAAAACAAACATTAGAATAACCAAGCATTTGTTTGTTATCATCAAAATTCATCGAATTGAACATAAGGCTCATTAAGCCAATATAAGATAGTTTAAGACCTTAAGATTAACCTTCAATAGTTTGATGCCCTTATTTTAGATTGTGAGGTGTATCTTAAGAAGGATTTAGAATTAGATTATTTCCAATGATGGTTTGCTTCTTCCTATGGTGTTGATCAAAGTGGTAGGACCCTGCCACTACAATAATTAGCTTCTATGATATATTCTAAAAGAGAGGTAGAATTGATGTCTACCAACTCTTTTATGGTGCCCAAAATTTCTTTTATTAGATCTGATGATTCTAACTCTTTGTCGATAGTGACACCAAGAAATTCCTAAAATTAAGCAAAAACTATCACAAATAAAAGAACCTAAGGCCGACTACAGTTCTTGAAAATTAACTCACCGAGGATGATTTTTGGTGGTGATGATCGAGTGCTCCGAGGGCAAGAAGAAGCTTTGGAATGGGGCTCTTGCTTCACTTGAATAATATATCCACCAATGGTCACGCTTCCTCATAGAAATCCTCTTATATTTGATGGATTTTGCTCAAAAACCAAGTGGGAATGGTTGTTGGTTGGTTTGGGAGCTCTAGGAGAGTGAAATGAGTGTGCTGCCTCTCTATTTTCTGTCTCCTTACAATGGCCAAAAATCACCTCATTCATGGTGATTTTTGGCTCCAAGTGGGTGTCCTTGGCTTAGGGTGGTTGGGATTCTCCTTAAGTGACTTAATTTGGTTGGCAAGGAGGTGGCTACTATGAAGGCCAAGTGGGTGTCCTAGCAAAGGGAAGTGGAGACCCTTCATGCAAAGTGTTCTAATGTGGGAGGGGAGGTGATTTCACTTCTCTATGAGTCATGGCTGACCCAACAAGCTCCTAGGTTAGGTTGGACAATGTCCTTGGAGCCTAGATGGACCAATGGATGAGTACCAAGTGTCCAAGGAAGAGAAATGACCATTTACATAAGTTTTTTTTGTCTTATATGATACCCCAAGGGTTGAGTGGTCATTTGGCATTGAATTTGATTTAGACAAATTTGAAATGAGCCAAAAGTGAGTTGGACCAAATTTCATGTCATTTGGATTTCATTTGGTTATGTTTGGCTCAATTTAACCCATTTGGGTCAAATTGGATCAAAATGGGTTAGGTTGACCAATTGGTCAAATTAGGTCAAACCAAGGGTTAGGTCAAGTTAATA
>CM038214.1:364290845-364404681 GCA_021442155.1 Cymbidium sinense | reverse complement strand
AGCATGAACATGGGTACATTAGTGGAGGGGTTTCACTACCCAATTTTTTCAAAATTTTGGTTTATTATTAAAATGATTTGGTTGAGGCTATGGTTGATTTTTTAATGGTAATCCTTTTCTAAATATTTTTCTAGCACTTATATTGTTCTCATACCTAAGAAAGATAATCCGGACTATTGGAGTGATTTTAAACCTATTAGTCTTTGCACCTTCTTCAATAAAAAGATTTCCAAAATTCTAACCAATAGGCTTAACCTTTACTTCATAGGATTATTTCTCTAAACCAAACTGGTTTTGTTAGAGGTACATCTATTTTGGTAATATTCTTTTTGCTCAAGAATTAATTCATGATTTAGATGCTAAGACTAGAGGTGGCAACATTCTGTTCAAATTAGATATTACCAAAGCTTTTTTAACAATATCTCTTGGGATTCCTTATCCATATTTTGAATTTATTTAGGTTTTCTGATAAATTTATCTTTCTTATTAAAATTTTTATTAATAATGCCTGGTTTCTATTTTGCTTAATGGGGAAGCCTCGAGCTTCTTTTCCTCTTCCGATGGCCTAAGACAAGGGGATCCTCTATCTCTTACCATATTTATTATTGCTATTGAGTACTTATCTAGGAGAATTAATGATCTATTCTTAAACAATCCTAGTATGTATTACAAAACTCTTGGTGGTCTTCCTGTTTCTCATTTAAGATTTGCAGATGATTTCATTATTTTTTTTGTAATGCTTCTATTCATCATATCAAGAATCTCAATATTTTTTTTAAATAAACTTGGTA
Organism: Cymbidium sinense; assembly: GCA_021442155.1. Taxonomy (NCBI): domain Eukaryota; kingdom Viridiplantae; phylum Streptophyta; class Magnoliopsida; order Asparagales; family Orchidaceae; genus Cymbidium; species Cymbidium sinense. The sequence goes on along the minus strand of CM038214.1, from coordinate 364,403,890 downwards.
GAGAAAGTGGTCTATCTATCAATAATAACAAAAGCTATTTTATTACTTCTTCAAGCATCTCCAATAATAAAATTAATCAAATCCTTCATATCACTAATTTAAACATCAACACCTTCCTCTTAAGTACTTGGGTGCTCCTCTTTTTAAAGGTCTAAAATGATCCCATCTTTTTGATGAGTTAATTAAATAAATTTTAAATAAAATTTATGTTTGGAAATTTTTTCTACTTTCCTTTGGTGGCAGGCTCACTTTTCTTAAAAGCACTCTCGCTTCAATGCCTCTTTATTTGATTCAAACTATTATCCCCACTAATGATACTCTTATCAAAATTGATCGCTTGCTTAATAAATTTTTTGGGGATCAAATAATTATGCTAAAAGAATACATTAGACTTCCTGGAATAAATGTTGTGGTCCCTTGGGTGAAGGTGGTCTAAGTTGCAAACCAATTTGTGAAGCTATTACTGCCTTCTCTCATAAGCTCTGGTGGAATTTTAGAAAGAATGATAGCCTTTGGGCTTATTTTATGATCAAAAATATTGCCAAGGTAAACACCCTCTTATGTGCTTATAAAGTTGGTGACTCTCTAGTTTGGAAAAGGCTTTACTCCATTAAATGGGTTGCTGAACCCTTAATATATTGGGGTGTGGATTCTTCTTTCGTTTGGCAAGACAATATGATTTGAAATGGCTCTATTGACTCCCTTTTATCTTCCTACTCTACTGCAGCTATTGAAGTTAACTCTTTCTAGCATAATACCACTTGGAACAAACTTGAGAATTATATCCTATTTCTCTTTTTGACTTTAGAAATATCCCTATTTTCTCTAACAAACCTAACCAAATTCTCTTTAAGCTTTCTTACAATGGTGATTTTATTCTTAAAAGGTTTGGAATTTTATTAGAGATAAGCAAAACTCCTCTAATGTTTTCATTAAACTTTGAACAATATCATTCCCATTTCTTATTCAATTTTTTAGCTTGGAGGATTTTGAATAACTTTATTCTGTGGACTCTTTGCTCTAGAATAAAGGGTTATATTTTGCCTTCAAAGTGCTATTGTTGCTTTCATATTGAAAATGTTAATCATGTTTTTTTATCAATGGTGCTATTGCTTCTAAATTATTTTTATGGTATGATGATTTATTTAAAATACTTTCATGGCTCTCTTTCCATATATCAACTTCTTGAAGTCTATTTCCAAAAATTGTGAAAGGTCATATCAAAGTTCTAGTTGCTATTACCCTTATCTTCATCGGATGTATAGAAATGATAAATATCTAAATATCATGGTATTCCTATGAGCCATAAAAGGATCTTGGCTAGACCCAACAAAATTTCAAGCTCTATTTAATGCCAATCTTATTAGTAACATTCATTTTAGAGGCTACAATTTGTGGCTAAAAAATTGGGCATCATTCTCGATGTTGACTCTTATAAAGAGTTAGGATTATCCATTGGATCAAACCCAAAGAAAATTTGATTAAAGTGAATCGATGGTTATGTTGCTTCCAATAAATATGGTGGTATTTTTAGGGATTCTAAAGATATTGTCATTTGTGTTTTTTCCTATCCTCTCAAAGCCTATTCTATTATCTACTTGAGCTTATAGCTGTCAATAAAGCTGTTGAAATTTGTTTGAATAAAGGTTTCCTCGACATCTGGATTGAAGTTGATGCACTCTTGCTTCTTGGCATGCTAAACTCTAGAATAGAAATGTTGATTTATTTTATGTTCTCAATCATACTAAAATCTTCTTTCTCAAGTTCATTATAAAATTTCCCATATCCTTATGAGGGTAATGCTTGTGCTAATTTCTTGGCTACTTTAGGTGCCAACATAACTGATTTCACATTATTTTACAATCAAAATTTGCCTAAACTTTTAAGGGTTTTGTCAATCTGAATAACACTAGATTACCTTATCTCATTATAATTTTTTTGGCTTGGTTTTTTTTTGTTGGTTTTGATGAGCCATTGATTTTGGTTCCCCTTTGTTAAACCCTCTTTAGGTTGTGGTCATTTGCTTATTTTTCTCTTAGGCCTGTGCTAGGTTTTCTTTTTGAGCTTTTTCTTTTGGGTTGGCCTGGTGGTTCTTATTTTTTATTCCTGGGTTGTTTTGGTTTTTTCAGCCTGGTGGATGCTATTTGCTTGGCTGGGTAATTATTATTTCTTGGTTGTTTTTTGTGACCTTCATTTGGGTGGTAGCTTTGCCTGCTATTTTCTACATGGGGTTTGTCATATCTCTGGGCTAGTTGCTTCCTTAACTGAGTTGGATTTTCTGCTTCTGTGGTGGTTGGTTGGGTGGACTGAGTTGGTTGGCTAGCTAGCTGTGTTAGCTAGTTTATCTACTTTTGTTGGTGGCGGGGCTGTTGGTGGTCTAATTTTGAATTGGATTTGGCAAGGTGGAGGTTATTTGTTGATTATTATTTCTTCTTTTTTTTGTGGATTGGGTTTTGGTTGTTGGTTTTGCTAGTTTGGGTTTTTTTTTTTGGTGTGGTTCGCCTCTTCTATTAGTCTTCCTCTCTTCACTTTTGCTTTGTTTTGTTATTATTTTGGGTTGGCGGTTGATGGCTATTTAGTGGATGTTGTTTTTCTTTGGGATCTGGTGACTTGGTTTGGTGTATTGGTGCCTAACTTGGCTATGGTTATGATGCTTGCACTCATTGATATTTCTCCAACTTTTTGATATTGGCTTTGGTGGTGTTCCTGTTGTATTGCTGCTGCTCCTGATGGATGGCTTTTAGTTTGTCTTACTAGTCTTTGCTCCATTTTATTTTTGGCTTATTTAGTGGTTTTGGCATGATGGATGTTGGTCTTATCACTGATTTGGATTTTTTGCTACTCTGGTGGTTGGTTGGGAGGCTATGTTGGCTGGCTGGGTTGGTTGGCTATTTTGGTTGGCTGGGTTGGTTGGATGGGTGGCTATTTTGGCCTATCATTCCTGCTCTGTTGGTGACATGTTGGTTGGCTTGCTCCTGCTATGGTTCTCCTCTCTTGTGCTGAGGCTGCTTCCCTCTTTCTGGTTTGGGTGACAGCCTTTGCCTTTCCTGTTTGCTTGTGGAAGACATGAGCTCTTGTGTTTTCTTTTCATCTTGGTTTTTTGTATTTGTTAAGGTCATGATGCTTGCTCCCTCTGATGTTGCTATTCCTCTTTGGTGGTGGCTTTGGGGGTGTTCCTAATGTACTTCTACTGTCCTTGATGGTTGGTTGATTTTGCCTTATTGGGCTTATATGTTTTGGTGACTTTGTGGTTGGCTATGTCTCTACTTGGAGAGTTTGTAGCTTTGCAGGATGATGGGCTACAAGAGGTATGCTAGCAATGATGGCCTTGATGTTTCCCTCTCTATCTTATTTTGGTAGCACTATATGTAATGTAAACATTCTTGAAAGTTTGGATGCTTACATATTGTGTTGCTCCTTGAGATGATTATGAGCGAGCCTTTTCTTTGCTCCTTTATTTTCTTTGCTCATACTCTTTATGCTTGCTTAATTGTACTCATCCTTTCATTAGTATGTTGAGATTTCTTTTATAGGTTGGGAGAATCTTGTAGGTGGATCTTGCTGGTATCAAAAGGACCTAGTGGATGTTGTTATTGCTTACATGGATTTTTTGTTGTTGCCAATTTGGTTTTACTTTTGCTTTTATTTTTTTCTTATTATTGTAATAGTTAGGGGGTTTATCTCCTTAAGACTTATTGTATCTCTTTGAGCATTAGTTTAAAGGTTTAACCCCTCTAAGGACTTTGTACTTTTTTCTTTGTGGATTTCCTTAATTTCCAAAAAAAACTAAACCTGGGTAGAACCTTGGGGCATGAACATCACCATCAACCCTCAATCTAGATCGGCGGTGGAGGCAAAGGTGAAGGCGTCGATTATCACAGTGGTGGTGGGGATCTAGTCTTTGGTGGATATGGAGGTGGTGGTTAGATCAATGGTGGTTATCGAGGCGGGAGCGATGAGGTTACAAGTGGTGGGAGAGAGAGGGGATATGATGGTGGATCGCTACTGAGAGGCTGGCGTGGTTCTGATGGAAATTGGAGAAACTAAACAATGACGATCCGATCTCGCTTATGGAACTATGTCTTTAGTAGAGATTCTAGTTATCTATGATTTTGATTTGCTCTATATGTGCTCATTTTTTATCTATGTCATTAAATGTCTTAGAAAACTTGGTGTGTTACTTGGTTGATGAAATCAAAAGAAGAAATGTTGAATCAATTTGTTCTCTATTAAAACCAAAAATCCCAAACCCTAAACTAAAAAACTGAACAATAGACCTTAAACATAAACCTTAAACCCTAAATCCTAGACCCTCAACTAAACCTAAACCTTTAAAAGCTAAAAACCTAAACCTAAACTAAATAAAACTTAAAAAAAAACCTAAACCAAAACAAAATAAAATAAAAGCCTTACCTAAAACCTAAACCTAAACCTAAACTTGAACCTAAACTTAAAAAGAAAATAAAAATAAAAAAATAAAATTAAACTAAAATAAAAAAAAAAAAAAAACCTAAATAAAATAAAACTAAACCTAAAATAAAATAAATACACCTAAATAAAATAAAATAAAAATAAATAAAACCTAAATCTAAAAAAATAAAAAAATAAAACATAAAATAAATAAAAAATAAACTAAACACTAAACTAAAAAAAAAAACCAAAACCTAAAATAAAATAATAAAACTAAACCTAAGCTAAATAAATAAACTAATAAATAAACTAAACCTAAACCTAAAATAAACTAGACCTAAACCTATAAACCCTAAATAAAATAAAATAAAAATAAACTGAAAACTAAAATAAAACCTAAAAATAAAATAAAATAAAACCTAAAACCTAAAACAAAAAAAATAAAATAAAACCTAAACTAAAAAAAAAAATAAAAAATAAAATAAAATAAAACTAACTAAAAAAAAAATAAACTTAAAATAAACCTAAAAAAAAAAACTAAAATAAAAACCTAAACTAAATAAGTAAACTAAAATAAATTAAATTAAATAAAAATAAAAAATAAAATAAAATAAAAAAAAATATACTAAATAAACCCATAACTTAATTTTAAAAGAAAATACAAAATAAAAGATTTAAAAGATAAAAAGAAATAAACCTATGAACAAATAAACAGCCTAAAACTGACCCTGACCTAGGCCTAAACCCTGAAAAAACCCTAAACCCTAAACCTAAACCATAAAAATACCACAAACCCTAACCACGACCATAAGCCTAAATCATAAACCCCAAAAGCTAAAACCTATCTAAATTAAATAACTAAAAAATAAAAAAAATAAAAAACCTAAACCAGATAAAATAGAAAATAAAATAAAGGAAAAGAAACCTAAAACTAAAACCTAAACCTAAAATAAAATAAATAAAATAATAAAATAAGAAACCTAAAATTAAACTAAAAATAAAATAAACCTGGAATATAAAACCAAATAAAATAAAAATAAATAAAGATAAAATAAAAATAAAAAAAAACCTAAAATAAAATAAAATAAAAAAAAAAAAAACCTAAAATAGAATATACCTAAAATAAAAAAAAAAACCTAAACCAAACTAAAAAAAAAAAAAAACCTAAATGAAAAATAAATAAAATAAACAAATAAAATAAAATAAAATAAAATTAAAATAAAATACCCAAAATAAAATAAAACCTAAACCTAAACCTAAAACTAAATAAAAAAAACTAAAATAAATAAAACCTAAACTAAATATAAAATAAAAATTAACCTAAAATAACTAAACCTAAACTAAAATAAATAACTAACCTAAAAACATAAAAAAATAAATAAAAAAAACTAATAAACCTAAATAATAAAAAAACTAAGATAAATAAAACCAAATAAATAAAATAAAATACTACAAATAAATAAAAATAAAACTAAAAATAAATAACTAAAGAAACTAAATAGACTAAATGGTTTGCTTTTTTTAAAAAACCCTGGTAAACTGACTGAGCCACTAAATCCTAAATCACCTACACTACACACTGACCTAGGCTCAAACTCTAGGCCCTTAAATCATAATGACCCAGGCCTATACTGGCCTTGGCCCTGGGTGACCCTACTAGAGGCCACAAACCCTGGGCCAAACCCTGACCACAAGCTAATGCCTGGGCCCTGAGACTCTAAACTAGCCTAAACCACACAAACTCAAAACTCTACCACAGCTAAACACTAAACCAAAAAACCTAAAAAATAACCCTAGCCACAAACCTAAACTAAACCACTAACTAACCTAAAGCATAAAGCCTAAAACGAACCTAAACCTAAAGACCCAACCACTAAAACACCCTAACCTAAACCTAAACTAAAGGAATTGAATAAATTAAAAATAAACCTAAAATAAAATAAACTAAACCTAGAATGGACATGCAGAACATCATCATCAACCGGCTCGTAGATCTGGCGGTGGAGGCGAATGAAGAAGTGGCGGTCATCATAGTAGTGGTGGGGGATCTAGAGTTGGTGGTGGTGGGGATAGTGGTTATGGAGGAAGCAGGAGGTTACATGGTGGTGGCGGAGGGAGATCGAGGATATGATGGTGGATCATGCTACTCGAGAAGCTTGGGTGGTTAAACTAAGCGAAGAATGGCCGATCAATCTGCGCATATGGTGTGTCTTTATAGTAGAGATGATTCTAGTTATCAAGGTTTTGATTTGCTCTATGAGCTCATTTTTCTATGTCATGTTGTGTCTTAGAAAACTTGGTGTTACTTGGTTGATGAAATCAAAATGAAGAAATGTTGAATCAATTTGCCTCTTAAAAAAAACCAAAACCAAAACCTAAAAAACTAAAACTGAAACACAAAACCAAAACCTAAATGAAACCCTAAACCTAAACCCTAAAACCCAAACCTAAACTGACCTAAACTACCTAAAATCTAAACCCTAAACCCTAAACCACAAAACCTAAACCCCAACTAAAAACCAGAAACCTAACCACAAACCCTAAAAACCCTAAACCCTAAAACCCAAACTAATCCCAAAACTTAAAACTAAACCTAAACAAATAAATCTGAAATAATATATAAAATGAAAACCTAGTTAAAGATAAAATAAAAAAAAAATATAAAATAAAATAAAAAAAATGAACCTAAATAAATATAAATATAATATACTAATGTAAAATAAAAAATGACTAAATAAACCTAACTGTTTATTTAAAAACCCTAAACAACCTAAACCCTAGCTGACACTAAACCAAACCTAAATGAGCCACAGCCAAAACACTAAACCCTGAAAGCCCCCCAACCACAAACCATGACCCCTAGGCCCAAAATAAAAAAAAACCCAAAACCAAAACCCCCAGACCAACCACTGACCATAAACCCAAAAACCTAAACTAAAATAAAACTTAATAATAAAATAAATAAAACCTAAATAAAAATAAAATAAAAATAAAGAAAATAAAACAAAAATAAAAAAAAAAAATAAAATAAATAAAATAAAAAATAAATATAAACTAAACTAAAATAAAATAAACCTAAGAACAAACAACTAAATAAAATAAAACTAAATGTAAAAAGAATAAAATAAACTAAAATAAAATAAAATAAAATAGAAACCTAAAAAAATAACCTAAAAATAACACCTAAAATAAATAAAAAAATAAACATAAACCCTAAACTAAAAAAAATAAACCTAAATAAAAAATAAAATAAACAAAATAAAATAAAACCTAAATCTAAACAAAAAATAAACTAAACCAAAATAAACAAGCTAAAAAGATATAAACTAAAAATAAACTACATAAACTAAAAAAAAAAAACCAAAAATAATTCAAAAATAAAACCTAAAACTAAAAAAAAATAAAATAAAACCCCAACCTAAACTAAAATATAAAATAAAACCTAAACCTAAATAGTAAAAATAAAAATAAAACTTAACTAAAAAATAAACTAAACTAAAAATACTAAAATAAAAAACCTAAACTAAAATAAATAAACTAAAATAAAATAAACTAAACTAAATACAAATTAAAATAAATAAATAAATAAAAAAAATAAAATAAACAACAAAATAACTAAATCAACTAAACCTGGTTTGCTTAATTAAAAAAAAACTAGCCTAAAATCTAAACCTGACCTAGGCCATAACTGAGACTTAACCTAGGCTAAAACCACTAAACCCCCTCTAACAAACTGGAGCACCTGAGCCCTAGGCCACAGGCTGAGAACCTAGGCCAACCCTACCACTGATACACAGGCTAACCAACCCTGAAAATGAGCCACAGGCCACTGACTATGATCCTGGAGCCTGGGCCACTAAAAAAACCCAGGCCCAGCTAAGGCCTGGGCCTACCTGAGCCATTAAACCACTGAGCCCAGGCCCTAGTCATAAACTGAGCTAAGCCAAAACATAGGCCAAACTGAGCCACTGATAAGGCCAAATAAAACTGAGCCTGAGCCGCCCTACTGACCTTAGGCTAGGCCCTAAATGAGCCCTAAAAGGCCCTAGGCCTAAACCTAAACCTAAATAAAACAAAATAAAATAAATAAAATAAAACCTAAAATAAAATAAATAAAAACCTAAAGATAAAATAAATAAAATAATCAAAACCTAAACTAAACCTAAATAAAATAAAATAAATAATAAAATAAACTAAAATAAAAGATAAATAAATTAAACTAAAATAAAATAATAAAATAAACTAAGTATAAAATCTAAATAAAAAAAAAAATAAAATGAGTAAAATAAAAAATAAAATAATCTTAAAATAAAATAAAATATAAACTAAATAAAAAAATAGACCTAAAAAATAAAAAAATATAACCTAAAAATAAATAAAATTAAACCTAAACCTAAAAATAAAAAAAACCTCAAAAAATAAAAATAAAATTAAATATAATAAATAAACCTAAACTAAAATAAACTAAACTAAAATAAAGAAACCTAAACTAATCCTAAAATAAACTAAACCTAAATAAAAATAAATAAACTAAAAATAAACCTAAACTTAAACTAAAAAAAAAAAAAATAAACCCAAAAAATAAAAACAAAACCTAAACCTAAAAAAAAAAATAAAATAAAACCTAACTTGACTAAATAAAAATAAAACCTAAACCTAAAATAAAATAAAAATAAACTCATTAAAGTAAACTTAAACCTAAATAAAAAAATAAACTAAAATAAAAGCCTGAAATAAAATAAATTAATAAAAAAATTAAATAAATAAAATAAAAATAAACCTAAATAAAAAATAAATAAAATAAACTAAATAAACTAAACTGTCATTTATTTAATTTAAAAAAAGCCATAAAAAATCCTAAAACCTAAACCTAAACTCTCAAAACAAACCACAAAAACACAAAACCTCTAGAAACCACAAACCCTAAACCTAAAATCATAAACCACAAACCAAACCCTAAAACTAGCCATAAACCCTAAAAAATAAACCAAAACCCAAAACCTAATAAAGAAAATAAATAAATAAATGAAATAAAATAAATAAAATAAAACCTAATAAAAATAAAAAAAAAACAAAAATAAAATAAAAACCTAAACTAAAACCTAAATAAACCTAAAATATATTAAAATAAAAAATAAAACTAAACTAAATAAAATAAATAAAACCTAAATTAAACTAAAAATAATAAACCTAAAATAAAAAAATAAAATAAAATTAAATAAAATAAAAATAAAGAAACCTAAAATATAATAAAATAAAACTATAAAAACCTAAACTAAAAATAAACCTAAAAATAAATAATAAATAAAAATAAACCTAAACCTAAATTAAAATAAACTAACTAAAAATATAAAACCTAAACCTAAAAATAAAAGAAAAATAAACCTAAGCAAACCTAAACTAAATAAAATATAATAAATAAAATAAACCTAAACCTAAACTAAAAATAAAACCTACAAATAAACCTAAAATAAAAAAAATAAAACCTAAAAATAAAATAAAAACCTAAACTAAATCTAAAAATAAAGAAAACCAACTAAAAATAAAATAAAAAAAACTCAACTAAAATAAACCTAAACTTAAAAAATAAAATAAAATAAAAACCTAAAATAAAAAAAATAAACTAAAATAGACTAAACTAAATAAAAATAAATAAACTAAATAAAATTTAAATTAAAATAAACTAAATAAATCTAAACTGGGTTTGCTTAAAAAGACCCTAAAACCATAAACCACAACCCTAAAATCCCAAACCTAAACCCTAAAAAAAACCCAACTAAAACCTAAACCCTAAACCACAAACCCAAACCCTAAATCTAAAACCCTACTAAAATAAAAAAATAAATAAAATAAATAAAAAACTGAAATAAAATAACTAAAATAAAAATAAATAAAACCTAAACCAAAATAAATAAACTAATAATCAAAATAAAAACTAAACCTAAACAAAATAAAATAAAATAAATCAAAATTAAAACCTAAACTAAAATAAAACCTAAAATAAACCTAAATAAATAAATAAAATAAAACCTAACCTAAAAAAAAAAAATAAAACCTAAACCAAAAAATAATAAAATAATAAACTTGGCTAAAAAAAAAATAAAACCTAAAATAAAAAAAATATCTAAATAAACCTAAATAAAATAAATACCTAAAATAAATAAACTAAACTAAATAAAAATAAAAAATAAACCTAAATAAAATAAAATTAAAATAAAATAAACCAAAAATAAATAAAATAAAGTAAACCTGACTAGTTTACTTAATTTTTCAAAACCATAAAAATCTTAAACCTAAACTAAACCTAAACTAAATAAACCCTAAACCTTAAACACTAAAACCCTAAATCCTAAAAAAACTAATCCTAAACCCTAACCCCTAACACTAATCCTAACCCTAAACCCCAAAACTACTAAACTAAAACCTAAACTAATGCAATAAAATAAATTAAAAAATAAACTAAACCTAAAACTTAATAAACCTTAATCTAAACCTACATTAAGAATAACTTGATGGTAGGAACATCACCATCAACCATCAATCTGGATCAGCGTGGAAAGGCATACATTATTATAGGGTTTTGGGGTTTTGAAGGTCCTAGTGGGTATAGAGATGGTGGTCAGAGCAATGGTGGTTATGGAGGCATGAGGAGTGACAAGGTTACATCCCATGGTGGTGAAGGAGATCTATGATAGTGGATCGCCACCAAAAGGATGGTTCGATGGAAATGGAGAAACTAAGAATGGACAATTCGATCTACTTCTTATGGAATTATGTCTTTATAGAGAGGTTTACTTACCTAAGGTTTTTTATTTGCTCTATTTGTGCCCATTTTTTATCTATATCATCATTTTTTTCTTAAAAAAGTCGGTGTGTTACTTAGTTGATAAAATTGAAATAAAGAAATGTTAAATCTGAACTTATTCTCTATAAAAAAACTAAAACCCTTAAACCTTAAACTTAAAACCTAAACCCTAAACTATAAACCTTGAACCCTAAACCCTAAAAACCCTAAACCCTAAATCTTAAACCCTAAACCCTACTAACCCAAACTCTAAACCTAAAAGACCCAAACCCTAAACTTGTAACTAAACCCTAAAGCTAAAAATAAACTAGACTAAATAAAACCTAAAATAAAACCTAAAAAATAAAATAAAATTAAAACATAAACTAAAACCTAAACCTAAACCTAAAATAAATAGAAAATTAAATAAAAATAAAACTAAAAATAAAATAAAATAAATAAAAAACCTAAATAATAAAAATTAAAACAAATAAATAAAAACTAAACCTAAAATAAAAATAAAATAATCTAAAATAAAATAAAATAAAACTAAAAACTTATCCAATAATAAACCAAAAATAAATAAAAATAAAACCTAAACCCTAAACTAAAAAAAAAACCAAACCAAAATAAAAAAATAAACCTAAACCTAAACTAAAATAAGTAAAACCTAAACCTAAACTAAACAAAATAAAATAAACTAAAAATAAACCAAAACCTAAACTAAAAAATAAAACCTATAAATAAACCTAAAATAAAAACATAAAACCTAAACCTAAAAAAAAAACCTAAACATAAACCTAAAAATTAAAAATAAAATAAAAAAAAATAAAACAAAATAAAATTAAACTAAAAAATAAACCTAAACATAAAGAATAAATTAAAATAAATAAACTAAAATAAATAAACTAAAATAAATAAATTAAAATAAAATCTAAATAAATAAAATAAAATAAATAAAAATAAACAAACAAACCTAAACCATTTTGCTTAAAAAAAATAAATAGTAATCCTAAATCTAAAAAAAAAATAAACTAAAATAAAACCAACCTTAATTGAACTCTAAACCACTGAAGCTAACCCTAAACCTAAACCTTAACCCTAAACCCTAAATCTAAACCCTACCCTAAACCCTAAAACCTAAACCCTAAACCAAAAAACCCTAAACCCCACCCACTAACTAAACCTAAACCTCTAACCCACTCCCCCATCTCTCTCATTCTCACATTTGAATCCCTCTTGGTGGTGCATCCTCGATTAGGGATTTCTGTAGCAAATTCAAAGGCTTGAACGACATCTAGCCATTTGCATGATGCTTCATTATTGACCATGGCTGTGGTGAGTTCTATTCCTTGGGCTCCACCTCAAATTATGGATGCTTCGGCTAGGCATCTGACATTTTGGGGCTTGGCAACCCTAATGCCACTTGTTCTACTAAATATTTTAAGGAAGTGCTCTCTGGTAAGAATTCTCCCTCTGTTAATTCGGTTAATCTCATTTTAATGTCTTTTGGAGGTTTTTCAATCATAATGTGCTCTGATGTGGATGTTGAAAAGTTGGCAAAACCATTTGAATTTTCTCTTGTTGGTAAATTTTCTTTGCGTTATCCAAATTTGGATAAGATCTACTCTTTTTTCCATAATATCAATTTTATGGGTGCTTTCTCGAATGGTCTTATTGACCCTTGGCATATCCTGATACAAATTTCTAATAATCTTGATTTTTCATATGTTTTTTCGTGTCATTCTTTTCATCTTTAATTGTCAAATGCGTTGTTGAAGTGTTACCTCTTTTGGACATTAAGGAGGAATCTCCTATTGTCCTAGTGTGGTTATCACTTTCTAATATGCGCATTCATTTTGTTACCCATCATGCTTTTTTTTCATAGCTTTATTTGGTTGGCCTTTGCAACTCAACCAAGCGACCGTTGAGCGATCTCGCCCTTCTATGGCTCGGATCCTCATGGAATTAGACATAACTAAAAAATACCCTAAGGAAGTTTGGATTGGATCTAAAAAATAGGTATTCACAAAAGGTTGAATTGGAGAACCTTCTAGTTTTTTGTTCCCACTGTAAAATTCATGGTCAAGATAATTTGAAATGTTTTATTCTCCATCCCCACTTTAAAAAAAATGAAATCCTCCTAAAGAGAATGTTGTTCCTACCCATAAGACAATCCATACTTATGTTTAGAAATCAGCCTCAGATCTTAAGAATGGTTTGAAGGTTGTTATTGAGGTTGATTCCTTGGATATCGAGGTTACTCATGTTGAACAAGTTTTGACTCCTACTATTAATATATATTTAGCTGATTTTCAAAATGGGTAGGATGATTTACCTCTTTTTCCTTATTTGAATTTGAATATTTCTAATGCGGAGAATAATAAATTTTCAAAGTTATTGGAAAATGATTATGTTTCCTCTAATTCTATTTCTGCATATATGTCTACTTTGATTAATAAAAATGAAGCTTTTAATGAGGATTTAAATGATATCGAGCATGCTGAAAACATTTTTGATCCGGATTTAACTACTTGTGCTTTAAATGGTTCTAGATTGTCACCGTCACTCATTTATAATCTTAATATTCATGATAATCCAACTTTTCAACTTAATATGGATTTGGAAGAGGGAGAACTCCCCTCCAAACACTTGGAGAATTCTATTAAATTTGTGACTAATGTTACTAAATCTTGCTTGGATGATGACTCTAGGGGAAAAATGGTTTTCAAACTTATCATGCTAAAAGAAAAATGTGTAAAAATTACTCTCCCAAATTATCCAAAACACTAGATCTATTGACTCTCACTCCTCTCTTAATTAAACTTTGGTTAACCCCTTTTATTTTACTTATGTTTAAATTTCTTGTTTGGAATATTAGATTGGTACCCTCTTTCATAATCATATTAGAAATCTTTGTAACATTCATAATATCTATTTACTTATTATTCTAGAGCCTCTTATTCATGATAATAAAATTAACCATGTTTCTAGAATGATCAGCTTCAATAAAATTTTCTCTAATGTTAGTAATAAGATTTGGTTTTTTTGGAATAATTTCATTAAGGTTTCTATTATTGATGATTTTCATCAAGTTGCCAATGCCCAAATCTCTTATGTTGACTATTGTGTTTTGGGCTCTTTTGTTTATGCATCTTGTTATAGATCTAGAAGAAATGTTCTTTGGGATAATTTGAGGAATTTTGCTACCTCGATCAACAAACCTTGGTTTGTGTGATTTCATCACTTTTTTTATTTCTTTTGAATGAGTGGTGGCTGCTCCAATATTCATTCCATGGAAGATTTTTCAATATGATCCTTAATTTTAATTTGATTGATATTGGCTTTAAGGGTTCTAATTATACTTGGCAAAACACTAGACTTCAAAGGTTGGACCGATTCTTTTTTAATACTCAGATTACTCAATGTCCTATTACTTATGTTGATCATTTAAGTAGAACCATGTCAAATTATGCTCCTCTTCTTGTTTCTATTAAAGATAATTCTAATAGATTACATAAATCCTCTCCTTTTAGATTTCAGGACACATGGATTCAGCATATTGATTTTTTTGATGTTGTGGCTAATAATTGGAAAGCCCATTTACATAGATAATTTGATTATGGGGATTAATAAACTTTGGTTTAAACTTTAAAGACTTAAACAAAATTTGGGTTGGTGGAACAAGCATTATTTTAAAACCTTTTTCTAATATTAAAGATATGGAAAAATTAGTTTGTGACTTGACGAAAGACAAACTTGTTAACTCCAAAATATGGAAGAGACTTGCGCCAAAAAGTTGCTAGTAAGAATATTGTAGATGTTGATAAGAATACTAGGTATTTCCATGCTTTAGTTAATAAAAAGTGAGCTTTGAATAATATTCAAAAAAATTAAAGATGATAATGGTGTTTGGATTATGGAGAATAATGATATTAAGGAATCATTATTATTACTTTAGAAATATGCTTAATAAGAGTTGCTCTTATGAAGCTATTTCTAAATTGCTGATTCTTTCTATTATTACTAATGATGATAATAATTTGCTTACCATCATGCCTAATGTGCTTAATAGCATGAATATATATTCTATTATGGTCGGAGGGTTTCACTACTCAAAATTTTCAAAATGTTGGTTTATCATTAAAATGATTTGATTGAGGCTATGGTTGATTTTTTTAATGGTAATCCTTTTTATTTGATATTTTTTAGTACTTGATCATTCTCATACCTAAAAAAGGTAATCCAACTATTGGTGATTTTAGACCTATTAGTCTTTGCACCTTCTTCAATAAGTTGATTTCTAAAATTCTAACCAATAGGCTTAGTCCTTTACTTAATAAAATTATCTCTCTCAACCAAACTAGTTTTGTTAGAGGTAGATCTATTTATGATAATATTTTATCAACCCAATAAATAATTCATGATCTTGATGCTAAGAATAGAGGTCACAACATTCTTTTCAAATTAAATATTACCTAAGCCTTTGGTAACATTTCTTAGGACTTTCTTTTCCATATTCGAATTTATTTGGGCTTTGATAAATTTATTTTTCTTATTAAAATTGTATTAATAATTCCTAGTTTTCAATTTTGCTTAATGGGAAGCCTTGGGTTCTCTCCCTCTTCCATGGCTTAAGATAAGGATCCTTTATCTCTACATTATTTATTATCATTGTTGAGTACTTATCTAGGAGCATCAATGATTTATTCTTTTCAATGCTAGTATGAACTACAAAATTCTTGGTGGTCTTCTATTTCCCATTTAAGCTTTGCAGATGATTTCATTATTTTTTGCAATGCTTCTATTCATCATATCAAGCTTCAAGTATTTTCTAAATAAATTTGGTAGAAAGTGGCCTTTCTATCAATGATAAGAAAGCTTTATCACTTCATCTCTCTCTCCAATAATAAAATCAAATAAATACTACATCACTAATTTAAGCATCAACTTACCTCTAAAGTACTTGGGTGCTCCTCTCTTTAAAGGCCCAAAATGATCCCATCTCTTTGATGAGTTAATTCAAAAAATTTTAAATAAAATTTTCATTTGGGAATTCCATTTACTTTCCTTTGGTGGCAGGCTCACTATTCTTAAAAGCACTCTCAATTCAATGCCTCTTTATTTGATTCAAACTATAATCCCCAAGCTACTCTCATCGAATTGATCTTGATTAATAAATTTTTTTTGAGCTCTAATAACTCTACCAAAGAATGCATTGGACATCTTGGCATAAATGTTCTGGTCCTTTGGGTGAAGGTGCACTAGGTTGCAAACCTATTCATTGAAGCTATCTAGCTTTCTCTCAGCTCAGAATTTTTTATAGAATGATAGCCTTTGGGCTAATTTTATGATGGAGAAATATTGCCAAGGTAAACACCACCCTCTTATGTTATAAAGTTGGTGACTCTCTAGTTTGGAAAAAGCTCCATTAAATGGGTTGTTGAATCTTTAATATCTTGGGGCATCCATTCAGGTACATCTTTCTTTTGGCAAGACAACTAGACTGACAACTACTCCATTGACACCCTTTTATCTACCCACTCTACTATTATTGTCAAAGTTAACTCTTTTTGGCTTAATAACAATTGGAATGAAAGTAAACTTGATTATATCCTATTTCTCTTTTGACAATTTTAGAAATATCCCCATTTCTTCTAACAAACTGATCAAATTCTTTTTAAGCTTCTTATAATGGTGATTTTGTTCTTAAGAGGTTTGGAATTTTATTAGAGATAATAGAACCCTCAATGTCTTTATTAAACTTTGGAATAATATCATTCTCATTTCTTATTTAGTTTTAGCTTGGAGGATTTTGAATAACTTTATTCCTATGGACTCTTTGTTATGGACTAAAGAGTTTTATTTACCATCAAAATGCTATTGTTGCTTTCATATTGAAAATGTAAATCTTATTTTTTTAAAATGGTGCTATTGCTTCTAAATTTTGGCTTTGGTATGATGATTTATTTAATTCCAACTATTTTTTGTGGTTCTCTTTCTTTATATCAACTTCTTGAAGTTTGTGTGAAAGGTCATATCAAAGTTTTAACTATTTACCCTTCTCTAGTTCATCGGATGGATAGAAATGATGCTAAATATCATGGGACTCCTATGAACCATAAAGGATCATGGCTAAAACTAAAGAAAAATTCATGCTCTATTTAATGCCAATCTTATTAGTAACATTCATTTTAGAGGCTATAAATTTGTGGCTAAAATTGGGTATTTTACACGACTTGGACCCTTATAAATGTGTTAAGATTATCCATTGGATCAAACCTAAAGACAACTTGATTAAAGTGAATATTGATGGTCTGTAGCTTCCAATAAATATGGCGTGGTGGTATCCTCAAGATTCTAAAGGTATTGTCATTTGTGCTTTTGCTATCCTCTCAAACTGTTCTATTATTTTTGTTAATAAAGCTATTGAAACTTATTTGAATAAAGGTTTTCTCAACATCTGGTTTGAAGTTGATGTTCTCTTGTTTTTTTTACATGCTTAATTCCAATAGAAATAGGAATGCTGAATTATTTTATCTCCTTAATCATACAAAAAATCTTCTTTTTCAAGTTTGTTTTAAAATTCCCCACATCCTTCGTGAAGGTAATTCCTGTGCTGATTTCTTGGCTAATTTAGGTGCCAACATAACTGATTTCACTTTATTTGACAACCAAATGTTACCTAAACTATTAAGAGGCTTGGTTAATCTAGATAATATTGGATTGCCTTATCTCATATTATAATTTCTTGGGTTGGTTTCTTTTGTGTTATTTTTTATGAGCCTTTGCTTTTGTTTGCCTTTTATTAAACCCTCTTTGGGTTGTGACTATTTGCTGATTTTCACTCTTTGGATGGAGCTGGTTGTTACTTTTGACCTTTTACTTTTGGGTTGGCCTAGTGTTTACTCCTTGGTGGTTATTATCATTGCAACTTGAGTTGATTTTGTTTTTTTAGTCTAGTGGGTGCTATTTTCCTAGATGGGTTTTTACCACATATTTTCCTTGGCTATTTTTGATAACAACCTTTTGGGTTGTGGCTTTATCTGCTATTGGGATTTCCTCATGTATGGGTTTTGCCTCATTTCAAGGCTAGTTGCTCACTTACCTCTTTTGGATCTGCTATTGTGGTAGTTGAATTGGTGGTTTTGTTTGGTGTTGGGTTGACTAGCGGTGTTATGGTTAGGTTGGTTGGCTAATTGGCTATATTGGCTATTTTTTTCTTTTTCTGTTAGCGACATATTTGGGGGACAGTTGGTGGTTTAACTCTAGCCTCATTTTGGAATGGTGGAGGTTTTTGTTTGGCTATTACTTTCTCTATCTTGTTTTAATGTGGCTTGGTGGTCTTTTGTTGATTATTTTATTTCTTTTGGTTTTGGTTTTCTCTTCCTATTTTTGCCTTCCTCTCTTTGGCTTTCTAGGTTGGTTGGTTGGGCTTTTTTTGTATTATTTTTTCTTGGTTGTCTTGGGTGATTTTGGGTTGATGGTTGTTGGACTTTACATTGACTTGGTTTTTACTATGGTGGTTGGCTGGAGGCTATGTTGGTATGGATTGATTGGTTGTTTCTCTATTGTGTGGTGTTTTGCTAGTTTTTCTACTTTTCCTTGGCTAATGGGGATCTTTTCTTTGTTGGTTACTAATGATGGGTTATTCTCTAGGGGTTGCCTTATGGATGTTTTACTTAGCTTCTTTGGTGGGAGGACTAGTTGTTCTCGGAATCTTGGTTGGCTTCGTTTCTCTTTGTTGGTTTTTTTTTCTTCTTCTTAGCCAATTGGTTGTAGCCTTTTGATGTCTTTGGCCAAACCTTTCGATCCTTAATTGGGATTTTTGGTTTCGGTGGTTGGTGGCTTCCTTTTGTGTGTCTTGGTCTTAGTTGTTGGCTTGTTAAGGTATCTTGGTGGTGGTTTTGGTGGTGTATTCCATTAGCTTGGCCAATGATCCTCTGTAACTTAGGTTGTTGGCTTTATGTGATTTTTGTGGGTTTTAGTTGGTGGGTTTATTCTTGATTAATTGGTTCATTGTTTTCTCTTTGTTTTGTGGAATGGATCACTATAGCCTTGGATGGTTGTTGGTATCAGTATCGGCTATGATGACTTTGATGTTACTCACCTCCTCTCTTTGGTTGGTAGCTTTATATATGATTGTAACCCTTATGAACTTTAGATGCTCATATGTATTATTGCCCCTTGAGATGATCTTAACTGAGCTTGAGCCTTTTCTTTCTCAGCTCTTCTTTTGCTCTCTTTATCCTTATCATTTTAGCTATACTTTTGCTTTGGTAGTGTTTTTTGCAGAATTCTTTAATAGGTTGGAACTTTACCGAAGGCCTGGTCATTTCTCAATCATCCCTACTATTGTTCTTGTGGAGCTTGCTTATCTCACTTTCACAAAGGAATCATGAACTGCTGCTGACTCAACCTATTATGTTTTTATGCTTTGTTTTATTTTACTCTGTCATTTTGCTCTCATGCTTTTTAGTTGATGTTTTTGCTCTTTCGTTTTCTTTTCTTCTTCTAATGTACTTAGATGAGGGTTTAGCTCTTTAGGTTTCTTATAGCTCTATGAGCAATAGAATTCTGTGCTTTACGCCTTTTAAGAACATTGTATCTTTTCCTTTTATGGTAATAAATTAACTTTTTCCAAAAAAAAAACCCTAAACCCTAACCCTAACCTTAAACCCTAAACCTAAAACCCTAAAACTAAACCCAAAACCCTAAACTAACCTAAATCCTAAAACCTAAACCCAAATCCTAAACCCTAAACTAAACCTAAACTGACCCTAAACCTTAAATGAACCCTAAAACCTAAACCTAAAACTAAGCACTAAACCCTAAAGAACCTACCACTAAACTCTAAACCTAAACCCTAAACTAAGACCATCCACTCTAGGCCCAGGACCTACCCACTACTACTCCCAGACCCTAGGACCCAGGCCACCCAAACCCTAAACCTGGGCTGGGCCAAAAAGGCCCAAGGCCCAACAGGCCAGGCCCTAACTGGGCCCTGGGCCCTTGCTGGGCCACTGAGCCTGGGCTGACCTAACCCTAGGCTGAGCCCCACTGACCTGGGCCACAAAACCCTAGGCCCTCCTACCAGACCCTGGGCACTGACCCTGGGCCACCTGACCTGGGCCACAGGCCCTGGGCCATGGGCCCTGATCCTGGGCACTAAAATATAAAACTTGAACTACCTAAACTAAATAAAATAAAATAAATAAATAAAATACTAAACTATTTAAAATAAATAATAAAATAAATAAACTAAAACCTAAACCTAAAATAAAAATAAAATAAATAAATAACAAAATAAAATAAAATAAATAAACCTAAAACTAAAAAATAAAATAAACATAAGGATAAAAAACCTAAATAAAATAGAAACTAAATGTAAAAATAAAATAAACCTAAAATAAAATAAAATAAAACCTAAACCTAAAATAAATAAAAAAATAAAAACATAAACCTTAAAACCTAATAAACTAAACTAAACCCTAAGAATGCGAGAACCAGAACATCATTGTTAAGCTCGTATATCTGGCTGAAGGTGCGATTATCATAATGGTGGTGGGGATCTAGAGGTCTTGGATATAGGCGGTGGTCAAACAATGGTGGTTATGAAAGTGAAAGCGAGATAGAGGTTACAACCATGGTGGTGGGGAGAGATCGGGATATGATGGTGGATCCGCTACTTGAGAGGCGAGGTGGTTGATGGGAACGAGAAAGCGAAGAACGGCCGATCCATCTGCTATGGAACTGTGTCTTCTGAGTGGCAATTAGTTATCTAGGGTTTTTGATTTGCTTTATCGTTTCATTTTCAAACTATGTTGTAAACATGTCTTAGAAAACTTGGTGTGTTACTTAGTTGATGGAATCAAAAAGAATAAATGTTGAACCTACATTTGTTCTCTGTTAAAAAAACAATAACAAATAGCCTAAACCCTAAACTGAAACCTGAACTATAAACCAAAAACCTAAACCTTAAACCCTAAACCCTAGACCCTAAACCTTAAACCCAAAACCCAAAACCCTAAAACCCAAAACCCTAAACCCAACCTCTAAACCTCTAAACCCTAAACCCCAAACTAAACTAAAAAAACCTAAATCCCAAACCCATCCTAAACCTTGACCCTAAACTAAAAAGCTAAAAACCTAAACTAAACCAAATATAAAATAAAATAAATAAATAAACCTAAACAAAAATAAAATAAAATAAGAACATAAACTAAAACTTAAACCAAAACCTAAACCTAAACGTAAACCTAAATAGAAAATAAAATAAAAATAAAAATTAGAATAAAATAAACTAAATAAAAACTAAATTAAGCTAAAATTAAAAAAACCAAGATAAAGTAAAAAATTAAACCTAAAATAAAATAAAATAAAAATTAAACAAAAATCTAAACCTAATCAATAAACCTAAAAATAAAATCTAAAAATAAAAAAAAATTAAACATAAATCCTAAACTAAAAAAAACCTAAACCTAAAAATAAAAAAATAATAAACTAAACCTAAATTAAAGAAAATATATTAAAATAAATAAAACCTAAACTAAAATAAACTAAACCTAAACCCTAAACAAGTAAAATAAAATAAAATAAAACAAACTAAACCTAAACTAAAAAAAAAATCTTAAAATAAACATAAAATAAAAACCTAAACCTAAACATAAAAAAAATAAAATAAAACCTAAACCTAAAAATAAAAAATAAAACTTAAACTTATAAAACATAAAAAAATAAAACTAAACTAAAAAATAAAAATGAACCTAAACATAAATCTAAAAAATAAAGTAAAATAAAAAAGTTAAACAAAAATTAATAAACTCAAATCAATAAACTAAACTAAATAAAATAAAAATAAACTAAATAAAAAAACTATAAACTAAAATAAATAAAAAATAAACTCAATAAATAGATAAACTCCTTTGTTTTTTTAAAAACCTAAACCTAAAAACCCTAAACCACTGATCCTAAATAAATTTTTAAAAAATTAAAACCCTAACCTGAGCCTAAACCCTATGACTGACCCTAGGCCCTAAACCCTGAGCTCTAAACCCTAGGCCTGAGCCCAACCCAACCAAACCACCCTAAACCACCCTAAAAGGCCCTAAACTGACAAAACCTAACACTAAAACTAACCCAGGAACAGGCCAGACCCCACACCTAAAGGCTAAACTGAGCTAAACTAAATAAACCTAAAAGATAAAAACTTAAATAAAATAAAGCATAAAATAAACCTAAACCTAAAAAAAAATCAAATATGATAAATAATCTAAAATAAATTAAATAAAGATAAACTATTAAAAATAAAAATGTAAAATAAAACTAAACTTAAATGAAATAAAATAAACCTAAAATAAAACCTAAAATAAAATAAAATAAACCTAATTAAACTAATAAAAAAAATTAAATAAAATAAAATAAAATAAATAAATTAAATTTTAAAGATTAAATAAATAAAATAACTAAAATAAGCTACATGGTTTGCTTAATTTAAAAATTAAAATAAATTAAAACCACAACCCACACTAAACCCCAACCTTACCCTGAGCCACAGACCTTAGGCCCTAAACCCTAACCCACAAACCCTAAACTCACTGAGCCCACCACACCCACCACCACAATACTACCTGACCTAAACCCTAAACCTGAGCCCTACCTTAACTCACTAAACCTAAAATCTACCTTAAACCCTAAACCCCAACCTAAGCCCAAAATAAACTCTAAGCTAAATAAACAAAATAAAATAAAACTTAAACCAAAATAAAATAAATAAACTAAACCTAAACCTAAAACAAAGAAAATCAAATATGAAATAAAACTAATCTGGATAAATTAAATAAAAGATAAACTAATTAAAAAATAAAAACATAAAAAAAATAAAACTAAACTTAAAATGAAAAATAAAAATATAAAATAAAACCTAAAATAAAATAAAATAAAATAAAATATAAAAAATAAAATAAATAAATATAAAAAATAAAATAAACATAAATTAAATTTTAAAATTAAATAAAAAAATAAACTAAATAAACCTAAACTTGGTTTGCTTGATTTAAAAAAAAAATTAAAAATAAATTAAAACCTAGCCCTACACTAAACCAAACTAAACCCTACTACCCTAAAAAACCAACTCCCTAAACTCTAAACCCTGACCCACTAAAAAAATAAACCACTGAGCCTAAACCCTACCACACTAACTGAGCCTTACCTAATACCCTAAAACCAAAAACTAAACCCAACCTAAAGATAAAACTAAACTAAAAATAAAACCTAAAATAAAAAAACTTAAAAATAAAATAAAAGCATAAAACTAAACTAAACCTAAAAAAAAGAAAAATAAAAAATAAAACTAATCTAAAATAAATTAAATAAAAGATAAACTAAATTAAAAATAAAAATGTAAAATAAAACTAAACTAAAATGATAAATATAAAAAACTAAAATAAAAGAAATAAAATTAAAACTAAATAAAAAATTAAGTAAATATAAAAAATAAAATAAACTTAAATTATTTTAAAAATTAAATAAAATAAACTAAATAAAAAACTTACTTGGTTTGCTTAATTTAAAAAAATTAAATTAAATTAAAGACACTAAACACTAAACCCAAACCCTGAGCCCTAGGACCCTAAACCCTAACTACCTAAAGCCTACAATCCTAGGCCTAAATAAATAAACCCTGATCCTGAGGCCATGGGCCCCTCCACAACCACTCCAAGACCCAGGCTGGCAGGCCTTAAAACAAACTACCTAAAGTAAACCTAAAAATAAAACAAATAAAATTTTAATAAATAAATAATAAAATAAAATAAAACCTACAACCTAAACCTACCTAAATGACCTAATTAAAATTATAAATAAACTAAAATAAAATTAATTGAGCCTTAATTACTAGAAAATAAAATAAACCTAAAATTAAAACCTAAATAAAATAAAACTAAATAAAACTTAAAACCTAAAATATAAAAAAAATAAAATCTAAAACTAAAACTTATATAATAAAATACTAAACTAATCTAAAATAAAATAAACTACAATAAATAAAACCTAAATGTATACCTAAAATAAACTAACCTAAAACCTAAACTAAATAAAATAAAAATAAACTAAAAAATAACCTAAACTAAACTAAAAATAAAATAAAAAAAACCTAAAGTAAATACCTATAACCTAAACCTTCAAAGAAAATAAAACCTAAACTAAACCTAAAATTAAATAATAAAACCTAAACCTAAAAGATAAAATAAAACTAAACTAAACTAAAAATAAACATAAACCTAAACCTAAACTTAAAACTAAAACTAAAATAAAACCTAAACTAAAATAAATAAAAAATAAAGTAAACTAAATAAAATAAAATAAACCTAAATAAAATTAAAAGTAAAATAAACTAAATAGATAAAATAAACTAAATACCAAACTCTCTTAATTTAAAAAACCAAACCCAACTAAACCTAAACCTAAATCCAAACTAAACCCTAAACCCAAACCATAAACAAACTTAAACCCTAAAATCTAAACCCACCCTACCTAAAAATCCTACCCTAAACACTTAACCTAAAAATAAACCTCAAACCTTAAACCCAAACCACACTAACCTTATGCCTAAACCTAAACCTGAGATAAAACCTAAACCTAAACTAAATAAATTTAAAATTAAATAAATAAAAAACCTAAAAATTAAATAAAAATAAAAATAAAAAAATAAACATAAAACCTAAACCTAAACCTAAACCTAAAGGAAAAATTAAAAAATTTAAAATTAAAATAAAATTTAATAAATAAAATATTAAATTAAACTAACAAAATAAATAACCTATAATAAAAAATAAAATAAAAATGAAATAAACCTATAATAACATAAAATAAAACTAAATAAAAAATAAACCTATAATAAACCTAAAAAAATAAATAAAAATAAAATAACTAAACTAAAAAAAAAAAAACTAAACCAAAACTAAAATAAATAAAATAATAAATCTAAAATAAACTAAATAAACCTAAGCCTATAGATAAAATAAATTAAACTAAAATAAACCAAAATAAACAAAAATAAAACTTAAAAAATAAACCTAAAATAAAACCTAAAAAACCTAAAAAAAATTAAAACCTGAACTTAAACCTAAAAATATAAAATAAAACCTAAGCTTAAAAAATAAAATAAAAATAAAATGAAATTAAAAAATAAAGTTGAACCAAAAAAATAAACTAAAATAAAAAACCAAAATTATAATAAATAAACCTAAAATAAGTAAACTAAACTAAATAAAATAAAATAAACCTAAATAAAATAAAAATAAATTAAACTCAAATAAATAAAAAATAAACTACCTAAACCTAAACCTACCAGTTAACTTATTTAAAAAAATAATAAATAAAATACATAAATAAAACACCCTAACTCTATGCCCTAAAACTAACTATAAACCTTAAACCATAACCCCTAAACCCTAGCCCCTAATCCTTAAAAACCAAAAAACCTAAACCTAAGCTAAATAAAACCTAAAAATAAAATAAATAAATAAACCTAAACCTAAATAAAATAAAAAAATAAAATAAAATAAGAACCTTAACTAAAACCTAAACCCAAACAGATACCTAAAAACAAAATAAAATAAAAATTAAAAACTAAACTAAAATAAAATAAATAAAAAAAACCTAAACTAAAAATAAACAAAATAAAATAAAGTAAACCTAAACCTAAACTAAACTAAACTAAACTAAAATAAATAAACCTAAAAATAAACCAAAAATAAATAAAATAAAACCAAAAACCTAAACCTAAAAATAAAAAATAACCAAACCTAAACCTAAAATAAGATAAAACTAAACCTAAAATAAAATAAAATAAAACTAAACCAAAAGTAAACATAAACTAAACCAAACTTAAAATAAACTAAAATATAAACCTTAACTAAAATGAATAAACTAAACTAAATAAAAATCAATAAAATAAAAATATAAAATAAACTGGGTTGCCTTTTTTTTTAAAGAAACCCTAAACCTAATCCCTTAACCTACAATCCTAAACCCCAAACCCTAAACTAACCTAAACCTCCTAACTCCAAATCATAAGTCCTAACCCATAAACCCTAAACCCTACCCAACATCCTACCACACCAAACTCTCACTAAAACTTTAAACTACCCACCCCTAAACTCTCTAAACCCTAAAACCTCCCTAACCCTAAACCCTCCCTAAACCCTAAACCTACCACTCCCAACCTCTAAACTAAACCTAATCCTACTTTAAACTCTAAAACTAAAACCTAAACCTAAACTAAATAAAACCTAAAAATAAAATAAATTAAAAAACTTGAACCTAACTAAAATAAAATAATAAAATAAAATAAAAACCTAAATTATAACTTAAACCTAACCCTAAAAATAAAATAAAAGAGAAAAATAAAATAAATAAAAACCTAAACTAAATTAAAAAATAAAATAAAACTAAGAATAAAAAAAGTAAGTAAAATAAAAACTAAACATAAAATAAAAATAAAATTCACTAAAATTTAATCAAATAAAAATTAAATAAAAACTTAGACTTAAAAAATAAACTTAAAAATAAATAAATAAAAACCTAAACCCTAAAGTAAATTAAACCTAAATTTAAAATATTAATAAAATAAAAATAAAATAAATCTAAACCTAAACTAAAATAAATAATAAAAATAAACTCAACTTAAACCTAAACCTAAAATAAACAAAAAAAACCTAAACCTAAACTACATAAAATAAATAAACAAAAGATAAACTAAACCTAAATAATAAAACCTAAAATAAACCTAAAATAAAAACCTAAAACCTAAACCTAAAAAAATAAAATAAAAACTTAAACCAAAACATCAAAATAAAAAATAAATTAAACCAAATAAATAAAAATTAAACTACATAAACCTAAACCTACCAATTTACTTAATTTTAAAAAATAACAAATAAAATACATAAATAAAAAACCTAACTCTAAACCCTAAAACTAATCGTAAACCCTAAACCCTAACCCCTAATCCCTAAAAACCTAGACCTAAGCTAAATAAAACCTAAAATAAAATAAATAAAAAAACTTAAACCTAAAGAAAATAATAAAATAAAATAAAATAAGAACCTAAACTAAAACTTAAACCCAAACTTAAACATAAAAAGAAAATAAAATAAAAAATAAAAACTAAAATAAAATAAAAAAAAAAAATCTTAAAAAAAACCTAAATATAAACCTAAAAATAAATAAAAATAAAACCTAAACCCTAAATTTAAAAAAAACCTAAACTAAAATAAATAATAATAAACCTAAACCTAAACCTAAACTAAACTAAACTAAAATAAATAAATAAATGAAACCTAAGAATAAACAAAAATTAACCTAAAATAAAAAAACCTAAACCTAAACAATAAAATAAAATAAACCTGACCTAAAATAAGATAAAACCTAAACCTAAAATAAAATAAAATAAAATTAAACTAAAAGTAAACATAAGCCTAAAACCTAAAAAATAAACTAAAATAAATAAACTAAACTAAATAAAATAATAAATAAATCAAATATATAAAAACTAAATAAATAAATAAACCTAAACTGGGTTTACCTAATTTTTTTAAAAGAAAACCCTGATCCCCCCTACATTAAATCCTAAACCCTAAATCACTAATCTTAACCCTAAACCTCTCTAAAGTCCTAAATTAAACTAAATCTTAAACCCTAAATTAACCTAAACCCTAAACTTCACCATTCTAAACTAAACCTCCACCCCTAAACTACACTCCCTCCTAAACCCTAAACTCTAAACCCTAAAACTAAACCTAAAACTACCATCCCCACCACTCTCTACCCACTCTACTAAACCTAAAATTCCTAAACCTAAACTAACCTAAAATAAAATAAATAAAACCTAAGCTAAATAATAAAATAATAAATAAAATAAAACTTACACTAACTGATAAATAAATAATAAAAAAATAAAATAAACTAAAATAAATAAACCTAAAAAATAATAAAATAAACTTATAAAGAACCTAAATAAAATAAAACTAAATAAAATAAAAATAAATTTCATGTAATAAATAAAAAACTAAATAAAACCTAAACTAAAAAATAAATCTAAATAAATAATACTAAAAAAAACTAAATATAAATAAAATAAATCTAAATAAAATACTAAATAAATAAACCTAAAATAAACTAAACCTAAACTAACTACATAAAACTAAATATAAAACCTAAAATAAAATAAACCTAAAATAAAACCTAAAACCTAATTAAATATAAAACCTAAACTAAACTAAAATAAACTAAATTCAAATAAATATACCTATAAACCTACCTTTCTATAACAAATAAAATATAAATCCCTATAAAACTAATTAACCCTAAAAAAACTAATAAAACTCCAAACTATAAAACTTCAAAATAAAATAAATTAAAACTTAACTAAATAAAATAAAAATAAAAACTCTAAACTAAACTACCCAAAATAAATAAAATCAAAATAAAACTAATCTAAAATAAAATAAATAAAACTAAACTAAACCTAAAATAATTCAAACCCTAAATTTAAAATCTAAACCTAAATAAATAAAATAAAACTAAAACTAAACTATAAAATAAATAAACTAAATAACTAAACAAAATAAAATAAACCTAAACCTAAACCTACTAAATTAAATACCTAAAAAACCTAAATAAAGATAAACCTAAACCTAAAATAAATAAAATAAAATAAACTAAATTAAAACAAACCTAAAATAAACCTAAACAATAAACTAAAATAAACCAACTAAATTAAAACTAAACTAAATAAATAATAAATAAACTTAAAGAAATATAAAAAATAAATAAACTAAAATAAACCTACTAAACTAAACCTACTGGGTTATTAATTAAAATAAACCCTAAACCCTAATCATAAACCCACACTAAATTCTAAACCCTAAACCCTAACCTTAAACCTAAAACCCTAAAAACCCTAAACCTAAATCCTAAAAACCTAAACCTAAAATAAAACTCAAACTAAACTAAAATAACTAAACCTGAACCTAGAATAAAACAAAAAACCCAAAATAAAACCAAAAACTAAACCCTAACTAACCCTAAAACTCTAAACTCTAAACCTAAACCAAACCTAAACTATAAACATAAAAAAAATAAAATAAAAAAAAACCTAATCTAAAATAAAGTAAAACATAAAATAACCTAAACCTAACCTAAAAAAATAAAATAAAAAATAAAAATAAAATAAATAAATAAAACCTAAACTAAACTAAAATAAAATAAACCTAAGAATAAAAACTTTAATAAAATAAAATAATAAAACTAAAATCTAATAAAATAAAATTAAATAAAAACCTAAACTTAAAATAAACCTAAAATAAATAAATAACATAAACCTAAACTAAAAAAAACCTATAAAATATAAATAATAAATAAAATAAATCTAAACCTAAACTAAAATAAAATGAACTAAAATAAATTTAACTAAACTAAACCTAAAATAAACTAAACCTAAACTAAACCTAAACTACAAAAATAAAATATACTAAAGATAAACCTAAACCTAAAATAAAAAATAAAACCTAAAATAAACCTAAAATAAATACCTAAAACCTAAATAATATAAACAAAACCTAAACCTAAACCTAAAAATAAAATAAATTAAACTCAAATAAGTAACAATAAATATATAAACTACCTGCTTTACTTAATTTTAAAAAATAATAAATAAAATACATAAAAAAACCCTAGCTCTAAACCCTAAAACTAGTAAACCCTAAACCATAAACCTAACCTCTAATCCCTAAAAAATCTAAAACTAAACCTAAGCTAAATAAAACCTAAAAGAATAAATAAAAAACTAAACCTAAATAAAAATAAAAAATAAAATAAAATAAGAACCTAAACTAAAACCTAAAACTAAAACCTAAAATAAAAAATAACATTAAAATAATTAAACTAAAATAAAATAAATAAAACTAAACCAAAATAAACCTAAAATTATAACCTAAAATAAATTAAAAAAATAAAATCCTAAAAATTTAAAACCTAAACCAAAATAAATAAAATAGTAAACCTAAACCTAAATAAAACTAAACTAAACTAAAAAAAAAAAACCTAAATAGAAACCTAAAAATAAACTAAAAATAAACCTAAAATAAAACATAAAACCTAAACCTAAAAAAAAAAAACTTAAACCTAAACATAAAATTAAATATAAAAACTAAGAAAATAAAAATAAAATTAAAATAAAATAACTAAACCTAAACCTAAACCTAAAAAAAATAAATAAATAAATAAACATAAAATAAAATAAACTAAACTAATTAAAAAAATAATAAATAAATTAAAAAATATAAAGAAAACTCATAAACTCTACTAATTTACTAATTTTAACAAAAGGAAAATAAAAACTAATCTCTTAAACCTACACTAAATCTCTTAAACCCTAAACTAACCCTAAACTCTAAAACCCCAAAACCCTAAACCACCTAACCTAAAATCCTACCCTAAACCTAACTCTAAACCTACCTAAACCTACAACTCTAAACTCTAAAACCTAAAAACTAAATAAAACCTAAAATATAAATAAAAACCAAACCTAAATAAAATAAAATAATAAAATAAAATAAAACTATAAACTAAACCTAAAATAAATTAAAGAGAAAATGAAAATAAACTAAAATAAAATAAATAAAAGCCTAAACTAAACTAAAAATAAAATAAGAATAAAATCCTAAATAAAATAAAACTAAACGTAAAATAAAATAAAATTAAGCTAAATATTAAAATAAAAAACAAAATAAAATCTAAACTTGAAATAAACATAAATAAATAAATAAATGCTTAACCATAAAATAAAAAAACCTAAATATAAATAAAATAAAAGAAAATAAATCTAAACCTAAACTAAAATAAAATAAATAAACTAAACTAAACCTAAAAAAATAAACTAAACCTAAACCTAAAAACTACATAAAATAAAAAAATAAACTAAGATAAACCTAAACTTAAAATAAAAAAATAAACTTAAAAAAATAAACCTAAAATAAAACCTAAAATAAAAAAATAAAAATAAAAAAACCTAAACCTAAACCTAAAAAAACCTAAAAAAAAATAATAAAATATAAAACTAAACTAAAAAATAACTTAAACCTAAACCTAAACTAAAGAAACTAAAATAAAAACATAAACTAAAATAAATAAACCTAAAATAAATAAACTAAACTAAAATAAAAATAAATGAAATTAAACTAAAATAAAATAAAATAAATGAAAATAAAATTAAAAAAAATAAAACCTACATTACTTGCTTTTAAAAAAAATAAAATAAATAAAATAAACTACCATGGACCCCAGGTCCAACTATCCTTATCCATACCATAAACCTACAACCCTACCCTAAAACCCAAACCCACCCTACTACCCTAAACCATAAACCCTAAACCCAACCCTAAACCCTAAACCCAGTGGTCTAAACCCTAAACCCTAAACCCTACCTAAAATCTAACCCAAAACCTCTTCTCCATAAACCAAACTTAAACTAAACCATAAATCTAAAAAATTAAAACCTAAACCTAAACTAAAACCTAAACCTAATAACCTAAAAAATAAATAAAAAACTCTAAACCTAAATAAAATCAAATAAAATAAAACCTAAACTAAACTACTAAACCTAAAATAAAATAAAATAAAACCTAAAATATAAATAAATAAACCTAAAACTAAACTAAAAATAACCTAAATAAAACCTAGATAAAATCAAACTAAATAAAATAAAATTAAATAAAAATTAAATTAAATAAAAATAAACTAAGTAAAACTAAACATAAATAATAAACCTAAAATAACCTAAAAATAATTAAAATAATGACTAATCTAAAAAAAAAAATAAACCTAAAATAAATAAAATAAAATAAACCTAAACCTAAACTAAAATAAAATAAACTAAAATAAATTAAACTTAAACCTAAACCTAAAAACTAAACTAAACCCTAAACTAAATAAAATAAAATAAAATAAAATCAAATTAAACTAAACTAATATAAAACCTATAAATAAACCTAAAATAAAACCTAAACCTAAACCTAAAACAAATAAACGAAAACCTAAACTTAAATCTAAATTAAATCTAAACTATAAACCTAATAATTAGAAATAAAACCTAAACCTAAAATATAAAATAAAAGTAAAACTAAACTAAAAAATAAACATAAACATAAACCTAAATCTAAACTTAAAAAATAAACTAAAATAAAAAACCTAAACTAAAATAAATAAACTAAAATAAATAAAAGTAAAAAATTATCCCTAAATAAAAATATAAAATAAACTAAATAAACTAAATAAACCTAAACATTTCATTTTACTTAATTAAAAAAAACCTAAACCCTAAACCTAAACACTAAATCATACCTTAAACTACCCTAAACTAAAACTAATAAACTAAACCCCAACCCCTTTAAAAACTAAAACTAAAACTAAACCCTAAATCTAAACTAAACTTAAACTAAACTAAACTAACTAAATTAAACCCTATATGCTATAACCTAAACCTAAAAATAAATAAAAATAAATAAACTAAATATAACATAACCTTAAATAAACTAAAAAACTAAAAATAATAAAATTAAATAAAAAAATAAACAAAAACTAAATAACCACCTAACTAATAAACTAAACCTTATCCCCACCACTAATTAATTTAAACTAAACTAATAAAAATTAAAACCCTAATAACTAAATAAAACTAATAAACCCCACCACTAAAAAACTAAACTACCAAAATATAATAATAAAAAAAAAAATAATATTAACTAAACCAAAACTAAATTAAAAAGCTAATAAATAATAAATAACTAAAAAAACCTAAATCATAAAAAACTAAATCATAAAAAAACATAAAAAACTTAAAAAAACCTGTAAACCCCTAAACCAAAAAACTAACTAAACTAAACCAAAAAGTAAAAAAAACCTAAACCCCTAAACCTGTAATAAACTAAAACTAAAATAAAACCTAAACTATCCCACCTTCTATCACGAGCTTTGGCGTTCTTGAATACCTTTCCTTTTTATTATCTTTCTCGGTGTTTATGGGCTCATTTTCTAGAAATTCCATCTAGTTTGGCTCTGGATCTTCATCCTTTGGTTGATCCTTATTCAGTTATTAAGTGGTGCCATTTGACATGGCATCAGGTACTGCGAATACTTGGGGAAAACCAAATGCTCTAACTTCTCCAGCTCAGGCTTCTGATTCTTTGGGTATAGCTAAACCTTTTGCCTCTAAATCCTTCAAAGATGCCTTATCTGGTAAGGATTCTTCAACTTCTTTTGATCTTTCTTTAAACCTGGTTCATACGACCTTCAAAGTTGTTCTAGCTATTATGTGCTCTAACTTGGATACTAAAAAATTAACTGAGCCTTATGCATATGCTTTGATTGGAAAATTTTCTTTTCGGCATCCTAGTATGGAGGAAATTCAATTTTTCTTTCATGACTTGTATCTGTCCAGTTTTTTTTATTGGTTTACTAGATGGTAGACATGTCCTGATTAAATTTTCTAATGACTTTAATTATAGTCATATCTTTGCTCACCAATCTTATTATGTTAAAAACTATCAAATGCATATTCTAAAATGGACTCCATATTTTTGACATTAAAGAGGAATCTTTTATAGTGCGGGTTTGGTTATCTTTACCTAATCTTTGGGTTCACTTTATTAATTATCAATTCTTGCATGTTGTGGGTTCTATTTTTGGTAGACCCTTGCAAATTGCTCAAGCAATCACAGCCAAATCTAGGCCATCGGTTGCTTGGATCCTTATTGAAATTGATGTAACAAAGAAATTTCCTAGGAGGTGGTATAATTTAAAACTTCACTATTTTTATAATCATTGCAAAACTCATGGCCATGATGTATCTATGTTTTGTTACTCATCAAAATCTTTGTAAGAAAGTGGTTAAAGATCTTAAGGTTGTTAGCAAAATCAGAGATTTAAAAGTGATAAAATAAATTTTGCTTTAAATGAATAGGATAATGGTGTTGTGAATAAAATTGTTGATTTTTCTAATGTTGTTCCTAATGTTTCTAATGCTATTCCCAATGTAAGTGGTTGTGATAAGCATGTTAAAAATGTTTTTGAAACTATTTTTTAGCATATTAATGTTTTGGATACTATTATTTATGTTATTCCTGAAAATTTGTAAGTGGATGATTTTCCTATTTTATTTCTGATTCTAAGGAGAATTATGATAAAGTTGCTGACAATCTTATAGAAAATGTTTCTGTTATTTTTCCTCAAAAATCTTTGAAAGAAAATCTTGTTTTATCTTCTTTGAACTTGGGCAAGAATGATGGTATGGAGCTTGTTGATAATGTGTAGCCAAGTGTTTGTTTGATTAATAAATCTCTTTCTACCCATTCTTTAACTGTTATTCCGGATGGTATTTTGCTTAGTGATAATTCTCGTTTAATGGAGAAAGAGGATTTATCTTCTTATCAAATGGGATCTTCTCCTAAATCTATTGTTAATAATGATGACAAAATTTTTTCTAATGCTGAATCCATAGAGAATGAGACTATTTTTCAAACTATTCTTTTGAAACATGAAAAAATAGTTTAAAAATTATCCTTCTAAAGTTTCTAGATCTACTCGATCTTCTTCACCTTCTTTTCCTAATAAAAAATAATGTTTAACATTCTTATTTAGAATGTGAGGGGCATTGGTACTCTTCCTGTTAGAAATAGAATTAGGATTCTTTATAGAATTTATAATGTTGGTTTCTTGGTTATTCTTGAATCTCTTATTTTTTCTTCTAAAATAATGCATACGTCTAGGATGATTGATTTTTATTTCAAAGCAATAATAATATTTGGTTATTTTGGAATACTTCTCTTTCTATTAATGTTATTATTAATTTTCATCAAGTTATTAATGTGGATATTTTATTTGGTGATTATCATGCTTTTGGCTCTTTTATTTATGCTGCTTGTAAAAAGTTATAGAGGAGAATTCCTTAGGTTAAATTTTCTAATTTTGCTTCTGTTATAAATGATTCTTGGATTGTTGGTGGGGATTTCAATATGATCCTTTCTTTGAAAGAAAGGAAAGGGGGTTCTTTTCCAAATTTACATTCAATGGAAGATTTTGTAAATATGATTTTGGATTGTAATCTTCATGATGTTGGTTTCATTGGTTCTTTAATTTACTTAGCATAATCATAGATTGTGGAAACGGTTGGATCGTGCATTATTTAATAATTATTGGTTAAACTGTTGGCCTTTAAATTTAGTGGATCATCTTAGTAGAACTCTCTTCGATCAAACTCCTCTTTTGATTTCTATTAAGGATGTGTTCATAACTATAATGTCATTAAAAATTTATGATTTCAAAATATGTGGTTACAAGATAAAAGTTTTCTTGATGTTATTGCTTATAATTGGTGCGACCTAAACCCTAAACCCTAAACCCTAAACCCTTAAACCTACAACCCTAAACCATAAACCCTAAACCCCAACCCTAAACCCTAAACACTACACCCAAAAAATCTAAAACTCTAACTAAATAAAACCTAAAAATAAAATAAATGAAAAACTTAACCTAAATAAAATAAAAAATATAATAAAATAAAATCCTAAACTAAAACCTAAACCTAAACATTAACCTAAAACAAAATAATAAAAATAAAAACTAAACTAAATAAAATAATTAAAACCTAAACTATAAAAAATTCAATAAACCTAAAAATAAAACCTAAATAAAATAAAATCTAAACATAAAAATAAAAAAATAAACCTAAAATTAAATAAAATAAAAAAACAAAATAAAACCTAAACCTAAAAAATAAATAAAAGAAAACCTAAAACCTTAAAAAAAATAAAAAAAATAAACCAAAATTAAATAAATAAAATAAACCTAAAACTAAAATAAACTAAAATAAAATAAATAAACCTAAACTTAAACCAAAAATAAACTAAACCTAAATCCTAAACTAAATATAATAAATAAACAAAATAAACCTAAACTAATAAAACCTAAAATAAACCTAAAATAAAACCAGACATAAACCTAAAAAATAATAAAAAACCTAAATCTAAACCTAAAAAAATAAAACCTAAAATTAAAAAAAATAATAAAATAAAATAAAAAATTAAACATAAACCTAAACCTAAACTAAAATAAACAAAAAAATAAAACTAAACTAAAATAAATAAACTAAAATAAATAAACTAAATAAAATAAACATAAAACCTAAAGAAAATAAAATAAAATAAACTAAAATAAATAAACTAAATAAACTTAAACCTCTTGGTTTCTTAATTTTTTTAAAACCCACACTAAACCCTAAATCCTAACCCTAAACCTGACTAAACCTAAACTAAAACTGTAACCACCAACCTAAACCCCAACCTAAACTCACAAAACCCTAAACCTAAAGCCTAAACTAAAATTAAACCCTAAACCTAAACCCTAAACTCTAAAATAAAACATAAACCCAAACCTAAACCTTAAACCCAACCACAAAACCTAAACCCA
The DNA here is from genome assembly GCA_021442155.1 of Cymbidium sinense. Taxonomy (NCBI): domain Eukaryota; kingdom Viridiplantae; phylum Streptophyta; class Magnoliopsida; order Asparagales; family Orchidaceae; genus Cymbidium; species Cymbidium sinense. The sequence goes on along the minus strand of CM038214.1, from coordinate 364,367,169 downwards.
CAAAAGCATAAACCTAAAACCCAACCCAAACCCAAATAAACCTTAAACCCTAAACTAACCTTAAACCCCAAACCACAATCTAAAACCAAAAGTAACTAAATAAATTAAAAAATAAATTGAAACCCAAAAACCTAATAAACTTAAACCCTAAGAATGGGCAGAACCTTGACGGTAGGAACATCACCGTCAACCAAGCTTAGTCTAAATCTGGTGGTGGAGGCAATGGCAGAGGCGACGATTATCATAGTCGTGGTGGGAGATCTGGAGGTGCTGGTCAAAATGGAGGTGGTGGTCAGAGCAGTGGTGGTTATGGAGGCAGGAAGAGTGATGTAGGTAACAGTCATTGGGGTGGGAGAGGGAGAGATCAGGGATATGATGGTGGATCATACTACGAGCTAGTGGTTGATGGGAAGTAGAGAAACTGAAGAATGGTCGATCCGATCTACTACTTATGGAACTGTGTCTTTATAGTAGATTTTGTTCTGGTTATCTATGTCTTTTGATTTCTTCTATGCATACTCATTTTTGATCTATGTCAGTGCTTGTGTATTAGAAAACTTGGTGTGTTACTTGGTTTATGAAATTGACCAGAAGAAATGTTGAATATGAATTTGTTCACTATTAAAATAAACCATAAACCTAAAACCTTAAACTAAAACCTAAACATTGAGCCTAAAACCTAAACCCTAAACCCTATACCATAAACCCTAACCTCTAAAAACTATCAACCCTAATCCCTAAACCTTAAACCCCCAATTGACCCTAAACCTTAAACCCTAAAAAGCCAAAAACGCTAAACCTAAATAAAATAAAACTTAAAAATAAAATAAATAAAAACCTATTCAAAACACATAAACTACAACCTAAACTAAAACCTAAACCTAAAAAAATTAAAATAAAAATTAAATTAATTAAAATAAAATAAATAAAACCAAACAAATTAAAAATTAAAACTTAAATAAATTAAAACTAAATCAAAATAAAATAAAATAAGCCTAAAATAAAATAAAATAAAAAAACTAAATAAAATTTAACCTAAAAAATAAACCTACAAATAAAATTTACAAAAAAAAAACTAAACCTAAAATAAAAATACACCTAAACCTAAACTAAAATAAACTAAACTAAAATAAATAAAACCTAAACCTAAACCAAAATAAAAATAAAACCTAAAATAAAATAACCTAAACCTAAAAATAAAATAAAAAAACCTAAAAAACTTAAAATAAAAATAAAACCTAAACCTAAAAATAGTAATAATAAAACTAAATAAAATAAACCTAAACCTAAACATAAAAATAACTAAAATAAAAAAACTAAACTAAAATAAATAAACTTAAAATAAATAAACTGAATAAAATAAAAAATAAAATAAAATAAACTAAAATAAATAAAAAAATAAACTAAATAAACAAAATAAACCTAAACTGAGTTTACTTAATTTAAAAAAAATAATAATAAAACCCTAACCCTAAACTTTGGGCTAAAACAATCCTAAACCTAAACCCTAAACTACACATCCTAAACACTAAACCCTAAAAACCCTAAACCTAAATCCTAACCATAAACTAAACACTAAAACCCTAACCCTAAAACCTATAACCCTAAACCCTAAACCTTAAAACCCAACCCTAAACCCTAAATAAACCATAAACCCTAAAACCTAAAACCTAAACCAAAATAAAATAAAAATAAAAATAAAACCTAAACTAAAACATAAAGTAGAAAATAAAATAAATAAACAAATACCTAAACCTAAATAAACAAAATAAAATAAACCTAAACCTAAAAATAAAAAATAAAAAACCTAAACCTAAACTAATATAAACTAAAAAAAAAAACCTAAACCTAAACCAAATTAATTAAACCTAAAACCCTAAACTAAATAAAATAAATAAATAAAACCTAAACTTACCTAAATCAAATAAATAAATAAAACCTAAACCTAAACCTAAAAAAATAAAATAAAACCTAAACTAAACTAAAATAAAATAAAACTTAAACATAAATAAATAATAAAACTAAACTAAAATAAACATAAACCCTAAATAAACTAAAATAAAACCTAAACTAAAATAAATTAACCTAAAATAAATAAACTAAAATCAAATAAATAAAGAATAAACTAACCATTTACCTAATTTAAACTTAAACTAAACCATGATCCTTAAACTAACCCAAACCTAAACTACTCTAAACCCTAAACCACAACTAAACCCTAATCCTAAACCCTAAACCCACCCTAAACCTAAACCTTACTAAACTAACCATAAACCCTAAACCCTAAACCACCTAAACTAAACCCTAAAAACAAAAAAAATTAATAATAAAATAAATAAAAAACCTAAACCTAAATAAAATAATAAAATAAAATAAAATAAAATAAAAACCTAAACTAAAACCTAAACCTAAACTTAAATATAAAATAAAATAAAATAAAAATTTAAATAAAATAAGTTAATTAAAAACTTAAACTAAACTAAAAAATAATATAAACCTAAGAATAAAAAACCTAAATAAATAAAAACTAAGCATAAAATATGAGTAAAATAAACTTAAAATAAAATAAAATAAAATAAAAATTAAATAAAAACCTAAACTTAAATCTGGCATACCTTCGATCCATGAGTATAGAATGGTTCCATCTTAACTCCACTAGTGTATTAGGTACATTACGGATGGAGTAGAATATGTTATAAAAGGAGACATACAACCATTCACTATTCATGTGATTGAGCTCTATGAAGATCCTATTTACTACATGCCTAAGAAACCTAGATTTGATTCTATGAAATACATCATTGTTGAAGCATAAAGTATAATAATCAAGAAAGATGAAAAGAAATAAAAGAAGGAAAAAGAAAAAGAAAAAGAAAAAGAACCTCCAATAATTAATATTGATTTGGAATCTAGCTCAGATGAAGAATCCCATCATAGAAATGCTTCAATAAAGTTTGAGATTTCCATTGAATAAACCATGAGGAAGAAATCAAAACAAGAAGAGTCGAGCTATCCACATATGAAAAATTAAAAAATATGTGGACACTTTAACTTTGACTCCTCTAAATCAAAATAAAATATCTCAATTAGAGGTCAAAGTAGCCCCTAACTTATTAGAAGTGGGAGGTCAAAATTTTATTCTTGCATCCTTCAACCTCGGAAAATGTAAAGCTTGAAGAACCATCTTTCAATGAAATAATAGAACTTCCTTTTTGACGGTATTGACTTGTGTAAAGAACTATGTGAAACATGGTTTTATCACAAATGTTTGGCCTAAAGATAAAGCCCAATGCATGGAGAGCTTATGGAATCAAAAACATAGAAATATCCACTCCAAAGCTCACATTGGGTTTGGTACTATTGAATCATTTGATGATATAGACTATTGTTTAATGATAAGTAATCTTCAAATAGATCAACTCTTTGAAGTCTCTTCTACTCTTCCAGAAGACTCATTCATAAAGACCATGGAGGAATCCAAAGATGATTCACTTTAGAATGCACCTCCTGAATATGAGTGATAAAATCTATTATAGATGAATTAAAGGAGGTTAACCTAGGAACTCAGAACCCAAAATTGACTTTTATTAGCTCTTTGCTGGGTTCAAAAGATTCTGAAGAGTTAATCACTTTACTCTGTAAGTATAAAGATTGCTTTGCTTGGAGTTATGATGAAAAGCTAAATTTATCCCAGGATGTTGTTGTACACAAACTAGGAATAAAATATGATGTTATCCTAGTAAAGCAAGCTTCTAGGCGGATGTGCCTAGAAGTAGAACAACATCATTGAAATAAAGAAATTAATTAAATCATTATACGAGAGACAATACCCTAATTGGTAGATAGTTCCAGTAAAGAAGAAAATGGTTAAATACATCTGTGTTGACTTTAGAGACCTAAACAAGGCTTGCCCCAAAGATGAGTTTCCTTTGCCTATACCCGAACTCATGGTCAACATAGCCTCCTTGCATGAGATCTTTTCATTTATGGATGGATCATCTGGTTATAATAAAATTAAGATGTCCTTAGAAGATGAAAAAAGCATCATTCAAACTCAATAGGGATTTTTGTTTACATGCCATTTGGTCTCAAAAATGTTGGAACTACTCATCAAAGAGCTATGAATAGAATATTCAATGACTTGATTCATAATCGAGTCAAACATTATATTGATGATTTAGTCATTAAAAGAAAAACAAAGTAAGATCATTTTTATAATTTATGGGTCAATTTACAATGATTGTTCCACTATAACTTAAAGATGAATCCTCTAAAGTGTGCCTTTGGAGTGACTTCATGGAAATTCTTAGGGTTCGTAGTGCGGCATCATGGGGTAGAAATTGATCCAGAAAAGATAAAAGCTATTATAGAAATTCTACCACCTAGAAGTCTTACATAGTTAAGATCATTCTAGGGAAGGCTTGCATACCTAAGGAGATTAATATCAAATTTATCTAGAAGGTTTCAACCCTTTGCATCATTACTGAAGAAAGATTCCAAATTTATTTGGGATGAAAAATGCTAAGGTATCTTTGAAAACTTAAAGTAATATCTAATGAATCCTCCTATTTTGGCTTCCCTAATTTTGGGAAATCCATTAACTCTCTATATTGCAGCTATGGATGAATCTCTTGGGGCTTTATTAGCTCAAAAAAATGAAGAAGGGAAGGAAAATGCCCTTTATTATCTAAGTCATGGGCTTATCCCAATGAAAAAGAATTATCCTCCTATTGAGATACATTTTTTAGCCTTAGTTTTCGCGAGGCATTATATGCTTTCTCATAAGGTCAAACTTGATTTCAAGGGTGAATCCTTTGCAATATCTCATGACCGTCCAACATTGTCTAGGCATTTAGCACGATAGTCAATGATTTTATTATAATTTGAGATCACTTATATTCTTCTTCGTGCTATAAAAGGATAAATAGTGGCATATTTCCTAGTAGCACACCCTATACTTGAAGGGTCTCCTTTAAATGATGATCTCCTAGATGAGCAGATCATAATATTAGCAGGTGAACCAAGTGCCACCTGGAATTATACTTTGATGGTGCTTCATTATCAAGAAGACATAAAGAATCAAACTCATCTATCCCAGGGAAGGCAGAAATTGGGTTAATCTTTATAACCTTAGAAAAAGGAATGATGAGATATTCATATCATTTGGTTGAGCCTTATATAAACCATGAAGCTGAATATGAAGCTCTTATTATGGGTATAGAGTTGGAAATTTTTATGGAAATTAAAAATATAAATTTTTTTGGGGATTCCCAGTTAGTTATTAGAATCTATAAGGTTTTACATCCAAAGCTCTTCAATTATCATCAATATATAATAAAATTACTTGAAAAGATTCCATATGTAATGCTATGTAAAATATATACAAGAGAATTCAATAGATCCTTTGGTTAAATTAGCCAAAGAAATCATATGCCTAGAAAAATAATCAATTTCTATAGAAGTTCAAAATCAACAGGTTTAATCTCCTGTAGATTTAAACTACATTAATAGGCAAGAAGAAATATAAAGGATTGCTACTCTTACTGAAAGTCAAATAAAATGTGATTGGAGGAAACCGTTTATTGACTATTTAAGTAAGGGGAGGCTTCCTGAAAATAAGTCATTAGCAAATCAAATAAAGAAACATGTTTTATCTTATGCATTAATCAATAATGCTTTATATGGTACGCATTCGATCAAATGTGGCTCCGTTATTTAGACAAACTGGAAGCCCATATGGTTGTGGGAGATACACTCACATTGTGTGGAACACCAATGCAGGCCCAAATTGAAAAAAATTGAGAGACTTGGGTATTGGCCATCGATACTAAATGATTGCATGGAGGTTGCAGTATTATCATCAACCATGGTGTGTATTACATCAACCACCCATGTTGCCTCGGCCTTTTGAGAGTTAGGGTACCATCATAGGGCTATTGATCCTCTCCTTCATCGTGGACATCATTTTATTTTAGCTGCAATAGATTATTTTTTTGAATGGGCTGAAGCGGTACCACTGAAAGAAGTTAAAGCATATCATGTGTTAAAATTTTTTCAAGAAAATATCATATATCAATTTTGGATTCCTGGCCAAATCATATCCAATAATGGTTCGTCCTTTATGTCCACAAAAATAAATCACTTTGTTGTTAGACATAAAATTAATTGGAGATACTCGACCATTTATTACCCTAGGGTGAATGGATTGGCTGAGGCATTTAATAAAACATTGGTAAAATTTTTGAAAAAGATACTTGATGAAAACAAGCACCAATGGTATGAAAAGTTGGTTAAAGCCTTATGGGCCTATCAGACCATATATAGGACACCAACTCAGTCTTCACTATATGCTTTGGTTTTTAGGACTGAAGTGGTTCTTCCATTAGAAGTGCAATTGCCTTTATTAAGAGTAGTTGTTAATAATAATGTTATGATAGATCAAAATCATAAGATTCACGTGGAATAACTAGATAATCTTGAAGGAAAATGATTGAAAGCTCAACAAGACCTTGAACTGTACCAATCACATATGGTTCAGGCACAGGATAGATTGGTTCATCCTAGAACTTTCCAAGTAGGAGACTTGGTCTTGGTTCATAGATGACCAATCCTAGCATATTGAAGAATCGACAACAAATTCGAGCCAACATGAGAAGGACCATTTTATTTGTAGTGGAAAAAGCTTATGAAAGAGGTTCTTACCAACTTATTACATGTGATGGTGAATACCACCTATCAATGGACGTTACCTAAAGAAATATTATGTGTAACTTGTAACTTGTTCCATAAAAATCAATAAAATAAAAGCTTTTCTCTTTATTGATATTGCTTTAATTTGTATCATTTTCTGGAATGTTGTAAACTCATTCAGTAAATGTATTTGAAAATGAACTTTTATCACCCTTCATGTTAGACTAATTAAGTAAGGATTGAGTTCATTAGATTCTTGCTTATTAGTCAAAACTAGGATTAGGAATTAAGTTATTTTAACTTCTTTTCCTCATCCATATCACCTTGTATGATAGGATCAAGCCCTTTGTGGCACCTTTCCTATGTATGACTTGAGATAGGAGTAAGCCCTCAGTGGCACCTTTCTCATACCCTTCTAGGTTTGGAGTAAGCTTTCATGCACCATTCCCATAGGTTTGGGGCAAACCCTTCATAGCACCATTCCTACTTTTGTGTACATGATTCAATCAAGCCATCAAGGCCCTTTTCATGTAATACTTGTGAGTTAGATTGGATCAAGTCTTTATGACCCTTTTCTAATAGCCAGAAAGATATAAGTCTCCCATCGAAATTCTTTCTAATCATCTAGGAGTAAGTCCCCAGTCACGATTCTACCTTTGTTTACATTATTTGATCAAGCCCTCAAAGCCCTTTTCATGTTACACAGGCGAGTTAGATTGGATCAACTCTTTATGACCCCTTTCTAATAGCTAAAAAGATATAAGTCCCCAGTTGGCATTTTTTTAATCATCTAGGAGTAACTCTCCAGTTACCATCCTACCTTTGTGTACATGATTGGATTAAGCCATCAAGGCCCCTTTCATGTTACAAGGATTGGATCAAGTCTTTATGACCCCTTTTTAGCTAGAAAGATATAAGTCCCTAGTCGATTCTTTCTAATCATCTAGAGTAGGTCCTCGCATCCTACTTTTGTGTACATGATTGGATCAAGCCATCAAGGCCTCTTTCATGTTACACAGGCAAGTTAGATTGGATAAAGTCTTTATGACCCATTTCTAATAGACAGAAAGACATAAGTCCCCAGTCGGCATCGTATCTTTGTGAACATGATTGGATTAATCCATCAAGTCCCCTTTCATGTTACATAGGTGAGTTAGATTGGATCAAGTTTTTATGACCCCTTTCTAATAGCTAGAAAAATATAAGTCCCCAGTCAGCATTCTTTCAAATCTTCTAGGAATAAGTCCCTAGTCGCATCCTACCTAGAGTAAGTCCCCAGTTGGCTTCTATTCAGAATTAAGAAATGCCATTGAAGCCCCATTTTTGTACTACTTAAACAGTATTAAGTCCATGTGACCCATGTTTAGTAGTCAAAGTGCTGTTGATTAGGATCAAGCATTTCAAGCCTCTTCTCCCCAGCATAACTTTTGAGGATTGGATCATGTCTTTAAAGACCCTCTCCTCTCTTCACTAACTAGGATGGATCATGCCCATGCCCCATCATATTATCTAAACACATGGATCACCACTATTCTCAAGTAAGAGTAAGTCCCCAAGGCATCTTCCTTGAGCATAGTGATTACATTAGGTTAGACCATTCTTTGGGACTACTCCTAATAGCATTCCTTTTCATCCTATAAAAGTTAAGTTTCTAGGAATGAATCACACTCCAAAGCAAAGATAGGTATACATGTGCCTATCATTCACAATCAAAATCAAAACAAAATTCTAAGTCAAAAAATCAAAATCATGAATTGGAACCCCGAGTTTATACTTGTATGTTGATCAATTTGGTAAACACCAATATATGTAGTGTATTCTGACTAATTCACTACACATATTTGTGGACCATTTGTTGATCTCATTTTTGGAAGAGGTCATTTTAGCAATGAAATGATATCAAGTTCAAATAGAGATTTTCTAATTCACTATTCAAGTCACTATGCTTAATGACTTAGGAAATGCATTTTGTGTTAAATCCATTTACTTGGTTTGATGTAAAATCAAGTCAAATATCTAACATAAATTAAACCAAGTAAATCAATATAAATAAAATGAAAATTCAAAATCAAATCTAAAGTCAACTCTAGTCAACCTAGAATTGACTTAAGTGAGCCAACTTCATCAAAAAGTCAACCCACTAAAATTTGACTAAATTAAATCACCAAAAATATTTCAAATTATCAAATGAATATATGTGATCATAATGACAAAAGAATTTGTATCCATGGAGGCCTAGATTAGGTAAATTAAATTCTTTAAATCAAAATAACCTAAATAAGCCACATTGAACTCAAATCTAAGAAAAATCAAAATAAATCAAAATTGATTGTCCAAAATTATATGGGGATGGTGATGGGACTACCCAACTCCCTATTAGGTGTAGTTGGGTCAAATGGGTCATTTGACCCATAAGAAATTATGTTTAATTCACTTAACTCAATTTGGGTTAAGTGAGTTAAGCAAGACAAAAGAAAAAAGGAAATGCCAAACCACTTTCAACCAAATCACATGGGATAGGGGGGTGACACTTCCTTAAACCCTTCTAATGAAGTTTTCCATCCCTAATTAAGCCATTTAAGTTTCTCTTACATTATTGAATAAAATCCAAATGAGGAAAACTGATGCAACCAAAGGAATTGGAGAAGTCAAATTCCTTCTCCCTTCTTCCCACGCATTCACATAGGACAGTTGTGGGATGGAAAAGAAGAGCACTAGCTAGCTTCCAACGTCCTCCATCACCAAAACTGACCAAGGAATAGCTAGGAAAAATCTTAAAGGCTCTCGGCCATATAGGAAAATAAGAGGAGAGACTTCCCCAAGGAAAATTGAACACACACACACACACACCTTCACACATCAAAACCGAACCTAAACAAAATTTCCCCTTCCCCCCAAGAGTCCTTAACCACTATAAATCATCAAAGCCAAAAAAAAAGCAATCAAGGGTTGGCCTGCAATCCATAATTAATTTAATTCCTTTGGCAAGAAAAGTTTAGTTCAAGCATTTGAAGCTTTAGGATCAATTGCAAGGCCAATCATCCAAATCGGTATGCCATAGTTGACCTCAAGCTTTTCCTTAGAGAATTTGATTGTTGTAAATTTAATTGGAATTACAATCTACAATATGATCAAACCATATAGAAACATATGATATTTGTCCACGATCATGTAGCAATTGAAATCACTTGATTTCGTGCTGTGGATCGATCTCAATTACAAAAAACTATCAACGGTCCTCAGCTCTCACAGGATTCAAAGGAGATGATCTCTCTGTCGTATAATCCATATATTTTGTTCTGACGGCCCAAATCTAGGTGGATCGGATCAATTTTCACCTTTTAGGAACCATGGGATCAATCTAGACCATCCGATCATTGATCAGACGGTCCATAGGAGGTCCATCATTTTGAACTTCAATAATGCGACGCCATATGGAAGTCATGCAGACCACATGAAAGCACATGCCATGCAACACATAGATCCCGAGTGGGACTGCCACTTAAAAAATCGTTAAAATTGGTTAAATAAATATTTTAATTAATTTAAAAAATGCAAAAACCTTCTAAAAATCATATAAAATCAAATATGAACCAAAAAATTACAAATAAAAGCTCTATGGATTTATCTTGATGAAAAGAATCCATTGAAAATAAAATCCCCAATTTTTATTGGATGTTTTTCCTTTAATTTAGGTTTAATTGAAAAATATTAAACCTTAATTACTCTCAAATTAATAATCCAAGTAATTTGAAACTTTGGGGAAATGAAATTAAGCATAAAATATACCTTGGGTTAATTTTTTGGTGATTTATTTCCTCGAATCCTTTTAATTCAAAATTAATTAATAAATCAAATATTAGATAACTTAATCAACTAAAATCATCATAAAAATCATAATCTATAATTAAACTTAATTAAACCATTCAACCTAATAATCCTTAAATTGACTTAGTAAAAATAAATTAAACCAATTAAACAACCAAATTAATTAAGTCATAGTAAATCAACTAGTTAGCCAAAAAATTATGAATAAACCCTCATTGGAAATGTATTTAGTGATATAAAATAAAATGAATCAATCTCATAAATTAGCTTAATTTAAGTATTTTAAATTTTAATACACCCTAATTACATATCTAAATCAAGCTGAAACTAGGATATAAAATTGCCATAACCCTATTTACCATAAATATTTCAAGTTCAAATCTAGATTAAGAGTTCAAATTTTCAAATCTTAGGTCAAATTTTAGTTAATAATTAATTAATTTAATAAAATGGTAATTCAAACCAATCCACCAAACATTAGAAAACTATTCAAAACTTATCTAAATATCCTAAGTCAAAAGTAATAAAATTTAATCTTGGATAATGAAATAAACCCATTAATAAATTTATTAATTAACAAACATTAATTTTGAATAAAATAAAATTAAACCACTCATCTAATGAATTTAAGTAATGAATCAAAACTTATTAATTAAATCAGATCAAATAATTGTTACATATTAAGCATAATCCATGAGCAAACCTAAAGTAAAAAACCTAAGCAATTAAATCCATGTTTGTGGGTGTATCACTGACTATTCCTGGTTTGTTATTGATGATGTTAGGCATTTTTTTAGAATTAACACATTTTTTTGTGGGGATTATGTTAAAGGGATTGCTTAAAGCAAAAAAACCCTTTACATAGTCCATAGACATTTTAGCAAGCAAAATGCTAATATGTTTGAAATATAAATTGTTTTATGTGTTCTATGTATTTCCTAACATCTATTTTCCAAGGCTTAATATTTTTTTTTTAATTTTAAATATAAATTTGAGCTTAGAATTAGGTTAGGATCTATGGGGTCTAGGATTCAGAGTCAATCAACCAGAGATCATGGTCCCAGGAGCCCATAGATGTCCCCAGGCATTTCTAGTCATGAGAATCTAAGCCTTAGATTTCAAAGAAATAACTTGAAAATAAAAAAATTTGAATCAATCAGATAGTTGTAATGTTCACTGTATCCCAATATCAATAGACATTTCTTTTCCATTTGATTCTTGAAAATAACTCTCTCCAATTTGGACCTCTCCAATTGAATTTCCCAAAATCAATCCTTTGAAAGCTACCTTAGTCTTGAATAACCACATTTCTTTAGTCAAGAGTATTCTTAGAAGAGACCCTTCCTAAGATGTAATTAACTATGAGGCTTGCCTTTATAGGAACCATGATCCCAAGATAAAATAAATCTTGCTTTACTTTTCCATGTAGATCAGGGGAAAATACTATGGTACATGAAAGACCCATTTTAAGAGTCTTTATTGAAATGATAATCCATTACGAGAACATTTTAGCTTTCAAGATAATATGTTTATTCCTTAATGATATATGGTCATCTAAATAAAATTTTCCTAAACTCTAGGTATTTCTTTTCTCTTTTCTAGAGAAAACACCAACAACCCAAAGTGACCAATTTGACCTATTTGAGCCAAGTTCTAATCCTACCCAAATTAGATTGAACCAAGCTCATCGTAAATCATGATTGTGATCACCTAAGTTGATCAATTATCAATTAGTCAAACCAAATCAACTTGGTCATTTGACCAAGTTAACTTAATCCATATGAACTTAAACAAATAGCCAAATTACAACATAAGCCAAATCCCTTAAAAGATGATTCATAACAAAAAAATCAATATTTGAATATGACTTGACCTTCAATTAAGTCACAAACCCAATCTTAACCTAAGTTGACCCAAATTGACCTAAAAGATCAAATTGGGTCAAATCAAAATATATACCAAATTGATTGCAACCAATGGCTCATGTTCATTCCAAATTGATTATTGAACTTGACCAAAGCCATGATTGGACCCAATTAAACCCAATTGACCTACTTAGCTCAAATTGACCTAAAGGTTCGTTGGCCTAAATCAAAATCAATCTAATTTAATTGAAACCAAAGCCACAATCATCTTCAAGGTCTACTAAACCCAAACCAACACCATTTAAATAATTTGAATAATATGGTTTAATCACTAACATTTGACCCAAATGAATTCAAATGAGCCAAAATAAACCAAACTAATTGAACCAAAACATCCCAATTGATCAAATGACCTTGACCCAACCCTTAGTTTGATCCAATTTGACTAAAGGGCATCACATGAGATAAATCAGCCATGTAAGTGGTCTTTTCCATTTCTTGGCCACTTGGTACTCCCAATGGTCCACCTAAGCACCTAGAACACTACCCAAGACCCAATGGGTGGTCATTGTCCATGACCCATGGGATATGAAATTGCCTTACCCTCCCCATTGGAGCATTTGAAACCCATAGGACACCCATGATTCCTCCTTGGCAACCACCTCCATACCTTCAACTAACCAAGATGAGCTAACTCACCTCCTACTTGCCATGCATGATTCTGTGAGATAGTTGGACGACCACTAGAAGCCAAACCTGATCCAACCGTTTGATCAAGATGAAGGGGGGTATACACCCCCTCATTTCCACTCAAACACACATAAAAATCATTCCTTAGAGCACTAGCTACTCAAGATGAGCTGCTAAATTCATTTTCAAAGCTCCTAAGCTCATTCCTCACCAAAATGCCATTCCATCCATCCCAATAGACACTCCCATTTTGACCTAAATTCCCATTTCTTGATCAAACTCAAATTGACTTTCCATGCACCTTCTCTAGGCCTCATCGAGCAGGAACAAATCATCTCCCAAGCTTCCCAAGCACCAGAGGTGGGACTTCGATCAAAGTCGAGATCCAAATCTTTGGTTCATGGCCTTCTGAGCGAATGTCAAGGAATTGATCCAATTACTGCTCAATATGGCTTTATCTTCACTAGATGAAGCTTTCATAATCGTTCAAGCCACCGATCTTGAGCTCTGATGAGGTATGCTTCCAAAACTGATCCTTAGGCATGGGTTAGAGCTTTTTGAAGAAAACTTTCATCTTGTGTGATCTTGACAACTTTCATCTTGTGTGATCTTGATAGTAGATCCCCTCTGACTAATGTCGTGAAGTTATGGGATCCTTTTGGAGTTGATCTGAGCTCGGGTAAGCTCAGACCAAGTGAGCAATGGAAAATAGACTCTATTCTCCCACACTGATGTGACATTAGATCAATCGCCTTCATGTGATTAGAATGGATGGCGGATTAGATCTACTAGATTGAATTTATTTGATTTAATGAGAAATAAGATGATCTAAATAATGAAGCGCTAAGTCTAACATGTTTTAAGTAGCCAATCTTGTGATGTGGAAAGTGCTCGCATCATGTGTGGCACCAATAGGATTAGGCTAAATTAATCATTATTAATGGCTAAAACTTCTAAAAATAATAAAAAATCACAGAGAAATAAAAATATTCAAATAAATACTCATATTAAAGGTATTTTAGAGGAGAATAAATTAAAAATGATCTTAACTAATTTTGAATAATAATTAATGTTTAAATAAGGTTTAATAGTAATATTAATTAGCTTAATTACCTCTTAATTACTTGAGCAATTAATCTTAAATTTTGTGGGTTAATTTAAAGGGATGACCTCCCATGATTTTCTCTTGGATTTATTGCTCACTTAATTAGGAAAAATGACAAATTAAACTTTAACTACTATTTTAATTTATTTAATTATTAATTAATTACATGAATAGTAATAAAATAGTTAATTAAGTTTATTAATCATTGTTCAATAGTAAGTGAACTAAGGAATAGGGTTGGGCCCCCTTTCCCTAAGTTCATTTCACCATGTTTTTAAAATGAAATTAAATAAGATTTAACTAATTAATTAAATAACTTAATCAAATTGAAATCATAATCACATTAGACCTTAATTAATTAAATCATGGGATAGATCTTTAGGTGTTTAATAACCTAAAGAAGTTTAATGAAATTATGGTTAGTCCACATGTATGGGAAAATCGTAAGAGTAATTAATTAAGTCCGTTAATCTAATTAACTATAAATCATGAGGCAATTGCATTAGGCCCCTTTTATTTCCTAGATCATTACAAGTTTATTTTCCATGCATATCATGTTTATAATTATTCGTAATTAGGGTGACATAAAAGGGTAATTAATTCATGTAATTAAGAGTTTAACTTAATTAACCCATAAAATCAACTTAGTTACATTTCCTTAAATTAAATCAAATCACTAATGTGATAATTAATTAAGTCCTCTTTAAATCAAAACAAATCTAAAACTTAATTAATAAAGAAGCTTTGGTTTGATTTAAACAATCTTATTTGATTTGATTATCCTTAAGAATTAGTTTGATTGAATAAATCACATGCTTATATTTGATTGTCCTCTTCCAATCATGTTAAATTTGGTGTCATTTGAATTCATGCATCCATCTTTTCAAAATCAAGTAAAATAAAATGGATTTTCTTTATGTAAGCTTGCATGTGTTGATTTAATTTAATATATGCATGGCTATTATCACTATTAAATCCAAATGTATTTTTCAAAATCTTACAAATGAATACTAATATGTGTTATGGTGCTAATTATAAATACATAAGAAATGTATGTGCTTATAGCTTAAGTATATGAATGTTGAGTTCTCTTTCTTCTATTCATGTGTTGATTTATATAAGATTGAATGGGGATATAGTTTGGACATTCCAGGAACATGAGGCTTTAGCTAGTCCCAAGGAGGTCATTTGATTACCTCACTTCCATAGTTTAACAATGACACATACCCATTTTAATTCATTCTTATGTATTTCAACATTAGAATTTGGATAAAGCTTTAATTCATATATATATATATATATATGATTCAATCAAAAATATATATATAATTTTTGGATGGTTTTTTCCCTCATTTATGTATACATCCATGTGTGTCCAATAAAAGTAAGTATATAATCTAGACATCCCAGGAATACGAGGCTTTAGTTAGCCTTAAGGAGGTTGAATGATTACATCACATCTTTGGTTTAACAATGACACATACTTTCTTAGATCTTTGTACATGTATATGTGATTAGTGAATGAAAATCCCATTTTACATTAAAATTGCATGCATTCATAATTGACTAAGTGGTTGAATTAATTAGCCATATTATTTAGAGCATACTTCCTATGTTCATGTATATGAATTCACATATGTTTGACCTAAATGGGTTAGCATGAGCCAAATCATATCAAACAAACTCAAAATTCAATGAAACATGGCCTAACCTATTTTTCAAACATATTCAAATTTAAATCCAAGCCAAATGACCTTTTAACATCTAAATTTTGGCCAAATCCATAAATTTGGTCAAATCCTTTCCATAATGACCGACACCTCTAAGTGGATCAATTAACACTTGTGGTGCACCCAACCCAATGGTTTGGGTCATAGCCTAAGGTTAAAAGACAACTTGAATGAAAGTAAGCACATGGAATCTCCACTTGATTTAAGTACATGCATGTTACTACTATGCCAAATGATGCAAAGGACACCTAAATTTTAACAAACCCATACAAGGTTGTCAATTGGATCAAAATGGAAGGGAGAAGTTTCCATACAATTTCTTAAAGATATACTCCCTCTAATTAATTCATTCCATCCCCCTAATTCCTAGAGCAAGAGAAGCCGAGAAGTCATTTAGCCTCCCAAGCTCTCTAAGCAATTCCATTTTCCATTTTCTTGATTTTCATAGCTTAAAATGAGGAGCTTCAAAAATCAAACTTAGCCTACACTCAATATCAATCATTTGCTCCATTAGAGCTCAATCAAACTCACCCAAGCCTTTTCCTAAGCTCCAAAGGCAAGGGAGGTGTTACCTTCATCAAGACCGAGCTCAAGTCAATGAATTGGCCCATTGAGGATCCACCCAATCTCAAGACCTCAAACCTCAACAAAGCTTCATCTCACTACGATGCTTCCAAGGGAATAGAGCACCATGATCACCTGTGAGGTTAGCCATTAAATGAAGCTAATTTCAATATATTCTGTCCTTTATGAAGTGAAGTTTAATCCCATGAGATTCTAGCCATTAGATATGTTTGTTTTTGTGCTAGGGGTTAAAATGATCAACTGGCTCAATCGAAGATCATCCTAAGATGGACGATGTCCTCCCCAAGAAAATATGTAAGGATCATAAGTCATCCATCTATGCATTTTTGATGGATGGCCATGATTAAGACTCGTAGATACCATAGATTTATCCTTAGAACCATAGCTTAATCTCAGCCCTATTGATCAAACGAGTGAGGAGAAAGTGCATAGCATGCCAGATGTGATGATGTGATAACTTAATATCAATCACATCAAATGGAAAGCATGCCGCCGCCCACTTAGGCATCGATGGGATTAAACATAAAATTAGGCTATTAAATCACCCAATTAATCATGAAAACTTCCTAAATTCATATCCAAGCAAAATCAAAAAAATATGAAATAAATTGCATTGGATATATAACAAACATAGAATTTCTAAAAATATTACAATGGATATTGAATAGTGGTTTTCTCTAGATTTAGGTTTTATAATGTTATTTTGTTAATTACCCTTTAATTACATAGTTAATCCCAAACTTCATAATTAGTGATGACTGCTTTAATTTTCTTCTATTTATTGGTGGTTTAATTGAGGAATTGCTCATTCATTCCTCTTTCAATATAATTAAACATAAGGTTATAATTAGTGGTTTAACCCTCTCATTGAGTTAATTAAGTTTTGATTAAGTGAATATGAGGTTTAAGGAATAATTTTGGGATACTTTCCTATATATTCCTTAAACCCCTTCCTTCCTATAATCTAAGGGTTAATTCACCACTACCCTTAATTAATTTCATAAAATCTAAAATTTCCATAGCTTAACTATTCTATTCTAGATGCTGGTGTTCAAGAGCCTAAGCAATTAAGAAATTTAAAAATCCAATTCATATATGTGAGAGGGCTATGAAATTTCTTAACTTAAACCCTTAGCTTAATTAATCATTAATCATGTGCCAAATACATTTGGCCCTTTCTTCTTAGTGCATTGTTGAAAATTCCTTGTGTGGTTTTATGTCATATCATTGACTCATAATTATTTGATTAACTATGCTTGTGGTGTGTAAGTGTAATACACTTAATTCTTAACCTAACCAAAGCATAAAATTGATCTAATCACCTAAAAATTAAATTGAAACATCTAACATATGTGGAATTAGAACAACAAACTCACCTCACATTTCTTAAATTAAATCAAACTCAAACAAAATCAACCTTCCTTAAAATAACTTGATTTGTTTTTTAAGTTTTCTTATTTGATAAGATTGTCTTTAGAATTAATTAGAGAATGTGTTTACATTCACTTTAGTTCTTTCCTTAACATGCTAAAAGTGTATGTTATATGAATTTCATGCATTCATGCTTTTCAAAAATCAAATTAAAATGAAATGTTTTCATAAATTGCATGTTTTGGCCAAAGTAAAATATGAATGGCTATTATCACTACTAAATCCAAAACTATTTTCAAAATCTATAAATCAAACACAAAATTGAAATGTGCTACTTATAATTATTTATGAGCTTGCATGTGGATATAAATATGAAGATGTGCATAGTGTGGCATTCCTTCTCTTTTCTTTTAGCATTGTTGAATAGATTTTAAAAGTGTATAGTTCATTTGAAAAGAACACAACACTTGTAATCCCATTCCTATTCATTCATATGATATTACTTAAGAAGGACATCCACACTTGTACATATAAATTGCATAAACAAAACAAAAAATACAATGCATCTTTCTTATTCCATTCATTTCTTTTGTACATGTGTTTGTATATAAAGTGGTATATTAATGACAACCTTGGGGTTGAGGTTTTAAGTTGCCCATGTGAGGTCTTGTCCAATATACATTCTTGGGATTTGTATGGTTTGTTTAGCTAATCTCTATTCTCTGTGTTAGTTAGATTTATTTTTCCTTTTCATGTTATTTTTTTGCAATTAGGATTTTGAATGATTATATGGGGATTAGGATGAGCATTGGTTATAAGATCTCATCTTATGTATGTACATGAAGCCTTTGGAGCATCCACATTCCAACTATCCAAAAGAAGGAACCAAAGAAGAAAGAAGAAAAGAAGAAAGAAGAAAATAAGAAAGAAGAAATGAAGAATGAAGAGCCCCATAACATGAATTTCTTACTTGATTGTAAATTAATTCATTTGTAATCTAGGTTGTATAAGGGTAGAGCTCGGCTACCCAATTTGTTTTCGGGTTTGTGCGGTGGTTCCCAACCACAAATAGACTTTTATTCTTTTGCAATTAGCTTTATAAAATGTTTGATGTTTTGTTTAGCTTGTGCATTAAGATGGCATCCTTTTCCTAGTTTCTTCCTTGCTTGATGTATGGCCTGGATGACGATTAGACTCTTAGGAAAAAAATAAATCTTCTACCAAATTAATCAACTCAAAATTAAAAAATAAATAATAAATAACCTCATTTAAAGTCTTAGTTAAAATCTAGATAAAAGAATTAGCAACCCTTACCGGATGAGTATTTCTTTATAACATCATGCATAAAAAAGCATATTGTTTCACTCTTGAATGGAGGGCTTCCACCTTGCCGTGAGAACTTGGCTTGACCATGAGAGCCATGGTGGAAACACACCTCCCCTTCTTGCTAATTTTGGCCATAATCTTATTTCTCATGCATTAGGCATATGAATTATAAGCTCTCAAATGATTGTCCAAAAGTGAAAATAAAATGTAATATGATTTTCATTAGATCTAGGTCATTTTTCAAACCCTTACATGATCTAGTCTCTTAGGGAGTGAGTTTAAGGACTTAGTCTCGTTCTAAAATAAATAACAGCCTAGCTATCTTGCATAAAGCATATGCATTGCCTACATGAATTTAAAATTATAGGAGTTACTGGCCACCCCTGTGAGCTTGTAAGTCCAAGCAGTTGGGTGGTTTGTCCTCTCTTATGGAGGCAAACCAAATACCCATTTTCGCCTTTGATTTAGATCATGCTTTTGGCCCTCGCCAAAGATCCATATATTTAATTCTGAGGTTGCTTCTCCACTTTGTGGGCCAGAAGTATAAATCCTCACCTCTTAGGCATTTCCACAATCTTGTGTTATGGAATCATAAGCCCTAAATTTCTAATGAAAAATTTAACTCAAACAAATTAAATCAATTTCAAAAATGTAAAGCCCAACCATAGGATAGTTTCAAATGCTCGTTAGGTTTCCTATCATCATGAGCATTTCCTACTTATCTTCTTTTGGCTTCTTTGATCAATCTCATTTGATCTTTTAAAATAAACTAATTGATTGATAGTCATACATATTTGAAATCTTTGGAGACAACGATCATTTACCTTAATTGACAGTATTCCTAAAGAATCCCCTTCCTCAGGATGTAATTAACTATGGGAGCTTGCCTCAGAGGGAACTTAACAACCCATTTAAAATAAACCATGCTTTACTTTTCCTTATAAAGTAGGGGAAGAATCTATGGTAAACTTGCGGATCCATTGTCCTTAGGGGTACTTATTGAGGTGATTAGGTCCATTATAGGGTGGTGACTTCTATCTTTTGAGATAGTACACCTCTCCTCAATGTCAAACCTGATCACCCTAATAAGAACATCCTATGTGGTCCAAATGCATAAAAGAGTATATTTCTATCTTCATTTTATCCACATAGATTGAAGATGGAAGTATTACTCTTAGAAATTTAAAAAATATTTCCACAAACACCTTCTGCGGGCCCTAGATGATTGGTTAGATAAACTGCTTTTGCTTCCTCTTGTATAGCCTTGTTTATTAATTTCTTGAATGTTTTGATGGTAAAGCCCTTGAGCATGAAGGCGACTGGGCCATGGATATTCTTGAGTATAATTTTAATGGCATGTTGTCCATACAGTTATGATTCGCATTTCATGCTCAGGTTGCACCACCTGAGATTGTAATCAATAAGGGACTTATTGAGTTTTTGTTTCTATACAATGAGGTCGCACACCCTCATTGAGCTCCAAAGAAACCTCTTGATGAAGAGGTGCTTCAACTCAACAAAAGTCTTCATCAACCATTGGGTACTTCAAAGATACCAATCAAATGCAACACCGAGACCAAACAAAAAAGGTGGAAAAGGAGTGTTGCTTCTGTAACAATCGACTAACGCAATGTGTTATCGCAGGTTTCCACTGCAATCAAAGATCATGAAGGATGGTGGCACAAAACTCTAAATAAAATAAAAAGTAAATAAAAACCTAAACCTAAAAAATAAACCTAAAAATAAAACCTAAAAATAAATAAATAAAAAACCTAAACCGTAAACTACAAAAAAAAGAAATTCTAAACCTAAAATAAACAAAATAAAATAAACATAAACCTAAACTAAAATAAACTAAACTAAAATAAATAAAACCTAAACCTAAACCTAAAATAAACTAAACCTTAAACCCTAAACTAAATAAAATAAAATAAACTAAAAATAAACCTAAACCTAAAGTAAAAAATAATACCTAAAAATAGACTAAAAATCAAAACCTAAAACCTAAACCTAAAAAAATAAAATAAAAACCTAAACCTAAACCTAAAAATAAAAAATAAAACCTAAACCTAAATGATAAAAACAATTAAACTAAACTAAAAAAATAGACCTAAACCTAAACCAAAACCTAAAATAAATAAAATAAATAAACATAAAATAAATAGACTAAATTAAATAAAAAATAAAAAATAAAACAAAGTAAAATAAATAAGAAATAAACTAAATAAACTAAATAAACCTAAACTTATGAGCTTACCTAATTTAAAAAAAGTAAAAATTAAAAAAAATAAAGACATATAAAAAAACACTAAACCCTAAACCTACAACCCTAAAACCCTAAACCCTAAACCCTAAACCCTAAATCCTATACCCTATACCATAAAATATATAACCCTAAACCCTAAAAAAATCTAAAAAAATATAATTCTAAACAAAATAAAACCTAAAAATAAAATAAATAAAAAAGCTAAACAAAAATAAAATAAAAAATAAAAAATAATAATAACCTAAACTAAAACATGAACCTAAATCTAAACCTAAGCCTAAACCTTTAAAAAATAAAAATAATAAAAACTAAAATAAAATAAATCAAATAAAAACCTAAAGTAAACTAAAAAATAAAAAACCTAAATAAAAAAAACTAAACCTAAAATAAAAAATAAACCTAAAACAGAACAAAAAAAACTAAATAAAAACCTAAACCTAAAAAATAAACCTAAACCCTAAAATTAAAAAAAAATACCTAAACTCTAAACTAAAAAAAACCTAAACCTAAAATAACAATAAAATAAACCTAAACCTAAACTAAAATAAACTAAACTAAAATAAATAAAACCTAAACCTAAACCAGATAAAATAAAATAAACTAAAAATAAACCTAAACCTAAAGATAAAAAAAATAAAACCTAAAACCTAAACCCAAATAATAAAATAAAACCTAAACCTAAACCTAAAATTAAAAAATAAAATTGAAAACCTAAAATTAAATAAAAATATAACTAAACTAAAAAATGAACCTAAACCTAAACCAAAAAAACTAAACTAAAATAAAAAACCTAAACTAAAATAAATAAACTAAACTAAAAAAAATAAACCTAAATCAAATTAAAAAAATAAAATTAACTTAAATAAATAAAAAAATAAACTAAATAAACCTAAACCTATGAGTTTACTTAATTAAAAAAAATAAAAATAATAATAATAATAAATAGAAATAAAACAAAAACTCTAATCCTATACGCAAAACCCTAAAACTATCCCTAAACTTTCAACTCTAAACCCTAAACCTACAACCCTAAACCCTAAATCCTAAACCCTAAACCCAAAACCCTAAACCCTAAAACTTACAAAACCCTAAACCCTAAACCTAAACCTCAACCCTAAACCCTAAACCCAAACCCTAAATCTTAAACCTAAAACCTAAAACCAAAACCTAAACTAAATCAAACCTAAATCTAAAATAAATAAAAAACCTAAACCTATATAAAATATAATAAAATTAAAATAATAAAAACCTAAACTAAAACCTAAACTTAAACCTAAACCTAAAAATAAAAAAAAATTAAAATAACAATCAAAATTAAACTAAAATAAAATAAATAAAAACCTAAATTAAACTAAAAAGTAAAATGAACTTAAAATAAAATAAAATAAAAACTAAATAAAAATCTAAACCTAAAAAATAAACCTAAAAATAAAACCTATGAAGAAATAAAAAATAAAACCTATACCCTAAGCTAAAAAAAACCTAAACCTAAAATAAGCAAAATAAAATAAATCTAAACCTAAACTAAAATAAACTAAACTACAATAAATAAAATCTAAACCTAAAATAAACTCAACCTAAACCATAAACTAAATAAAATAAACTAAACTAAAAATAAACCTAAAGTTAAACTAAAAATAAGACATAAAAATAAACCTAAAATAAAAACCAAAAACCTAAACCTAAAAAAATATAATAATAACCTAAACCTAAACCTAAAAATAAAAAATAAAACCTAAACCTAAAAACTAAAATAAAAAGAAAACTAATCTAGAAAATAAACCTTAACTTAAACCTAAAGCTAAAAAATAAACTAAAATAAATAAACCTGAAATAAAAAAACTAAACTATATAAAATAAAAATAAAATAAACTAAAATAATTAAATAAGCTAAATAAACCTAAACCTACTATAATTTACTTAAAAAATAAAAAATAGAAAAAAAATAAAACAAAAAAATTATGGTCCTTAAACCTACAATCTTAAACCCTAAACCCTAAATCCCAAACCCTAAACCCTAAAACCCTAAACCTTAAACCGTAAACCCTAAAGCCTAAACCCTAAACCCTTAAATCTACAACCCTAAACCCTAAACCATAAACTCCAATCCCTAAACCCTAAACCCT
Organism: Cymbidium sinense; assembly: GCA_021442155.1. Lineage (NCBI taxonomy): Eukaryota > Viridiplantae > Streptophyta > Magnoliopsida > Asparagales > Orchidaceae > Cymbidium > Cymbidium sinense. The sequence goes on along the minus strand of CM038214.1, from coordinate 364,343,587 downwards.
AATCCCTAATCCCTAATCCCTAAATCCTAAACCCCAAAAACTTAAAAACCTGAACTTAAACTAAATAAAACCTAAAAATAAAATAAATAAAAAAACCTAAACCAAAATAAAATAAAAAACTAAAAAATACATAAACTAAAACCTAAACCTAAACCCAAACCGAAAAAGATAATAAAATAAAAAATAAAACTAAACTAAAATATAATAAATATTACCTAAACTACACTAAAAAAAACTAAATAAAAAACTTAAAAATAAAAATAAAATAAATTAAAATAAAATAAAATAAAGTTAAAATAAAATAAAATAAAAAATAAATATAAACCCTAAAATAAACCTAAAAAAATATAAAAATAAAAACTTAAACCTAAACTAAACTAAACCTAAAAATAAAAATAAAATAAACCTAAACCTAAACTAAAAAATAAACCTAAAAATAAACCTAAACCTAAACCTAAACCTAAAACCTAAATAAAAAATAAAAAATAAACCAAAATAAAAAATAAACCTAAACTAAAAAATAAACCTAAACCTAAACCTAAACCTAAAAAAAATAAAACTAAATAAAAAACAAAACTAAATTAAATAAACCTAAAATAAATAAACTAAACTAAATAAAAAATAAAAATAAACTAATAAATAAAATAAAACTAAATAAACCTAAACTTATTTGTTTACTTAATTTAAAAAAAGATAAATAATAATAATAATAAAAAAACAAAAAAACATAACCCTAAACACTAAACCCTAAAACTAACCCTAAACCCTAAACTCTAAACCCTAAACCTCTAAACCCTAAACCCTAAAATCCTAAACCAAAAACCAAAAACCCTAAACCCAAACCCTAAAACTTAAAACCCTAAACCCTAAACCCTAAACCCTAAACCCTAAACCCTAGACCTTAAACCTACAACCCTAAACCCTAAACCCAAAACCCTAAAACCCTAAACCACAAACCCAAAACCTTATACCCTAAAGCTTAAAGACTAAAGAAACTAACCCTAAACCCTAAAACCCCAAAACTTAAAACATTAAACCCTACCCTAAAACCTAAACCATAAAACCTAAAAGCTAAACCTAAAAAATAAAATAAAAGAAAAGCTCAACTAAAAAATAAACTTAAACCTAAAACATAAAATAAAAATAAAACTCAACTAAAAAATAAACCTAAAGCTAAACCCAAACCTAGAAAATAAACTAAAATAAAGCCTAAATTAAAATAGATAAACCTAAAATAAATAAACTATAATAAATAGAAATAAAAAATAAGGCTAAATAAAAATAACCCTAAACCCTAAATCCTAAACCCTAAACCTAAATCATAAACCCTAAACCCTAAAACTAACCCTGAACCCTAAACCTACAACCCCAAACCCTAAACCATAATCCCTAAACCCAAAAACCCTAAACCTTAAACTAAACCTACTAATTTTAAAATAAAACCTAAACCTACTGTTTCTTAATTTAAAAAGCCTAAACTATAAACCTTAAACCCTAATTAACTCTAAACCCTAAACCCTAAACTACAACCTAAACCTAAACCCTAAAACCCTATATAATAAATCATAAACTCTCCTAAACCTAAACCCTAAAATGCTAAACCTAAACCCTAAACTCTAAACTCTAAACTATAATCTAAACCTAAACACTAAAACCTCTCTAAACATTAAACCTAAACCAAAACCTAAACCTTATACTCCTAAACTCCTAAACCTAACCCTAAACCCTAAACCCTAAACCCTAAACCCTAAAACCCTAAACGCTAAACCTTAAACCCTAAACCCTAAACCCTCAACCCTAAAACCTATAACCTTAAACCCTAAACCCTAAACCCCAAGTCCTAAACTCTGAACCTTAAACCCTAAATCCTAAACCATAAACCTAACCCTAAACCAAAAGCTAAAAGCTAAACCTAAAATAAATAAACCTAAAATAAAACCTAAAACAAAATAAAAAACTTAAACTAAATAAATAAAATAAATAATAAAATAAAACTAAAACCTAAACCTAAACCTAAAAAAGAAAGAAAGCTAAACTAAAAGAAAATAAATAAAACCTAAACCAAACTAAAAAATAAAAACTAAACCTAAAATATAAATAAAATATACCTAAAATATAATAAAATAAAAACAAAACAAAAACATAAACCTAAATAATAAACCTAGAAATAAAACCTAATCCCTAAACTAAATAAAACTTATTCCTAAAATAAAAATAAAATAAACCTAAACCTAAACAAACCTAAACCTAAACCTAAACCTAAACCTGAACTTAAACTAAATAAAATAGAATAAACTAAAAATAAACCTAAACCTAAACTAAAAAAAATAAAACCTAAAAATAATCCTAAAATAAAAACCTCAAACTTATATCTAAATAAAAAAGGAAAAAATAGACATAAACCTAAACCTAAAAATATAAAATAATACGTAAACCTAAATAATAAAATAAAAATAAAACTAACCTAAAAAATAAAAATAAACCTAAATTAAACTTGAAAAATAAACTAAAACAAAAAACCTAAACTAAAATAAACAAACCTAAAATAAATAAACCTACATAAAAATAAAAAATAAAATAAACTAAAATAAATAAAAGAAATAAACTAAATAAACCTAAACATACCATTTTACTTAGCTTTTTTTTATATTTAAAATACCCCAATCCCAAAACCCTAAACCCTAAATCATAAACCCTAAACCCTAAACCCTAAAACTAACCCTAAACCCTAAACCCTAAATCTTCAACCCTAAGCCTACAACCCTAAACCTTAAACCCTAAACTCTAAATCATAAAAAACCCTAAACCCTAAATCGTGAACTCTAAACCCTAAACCCTAGACCCAAAAACTAAAACCCTAAATCCTGAACTAACCCTAAACCCTAAATCATAATCCCTAAAAACCCTAAACCCTAAAGCTTAAAACTTAAACCTTAAACTAACCCTAAATCCTAAGCTAACCATAAACCCTAAACTCTAAACCATATACCCTAAAACACCTAAACCTTAATGCCTAAACTTAAAACCCTAAACCCTAAATCAATCTAAACCTAAACACTAAATCATAATCCCTAAACCCAAATCCCTAAGCCCTAAAACATAAACCTAAACCCTAAACTAACACTATAATGGTATAACCTATGATGGAAATCACCACAAGAGACTCAACTTATCTAAATAATTAATGTTCATTTTATCATGGTCTTAGAAAACTTGGGTACTACTTTATTAATGAAATCAAAAATAAGAAATGTTGAATATTAATTTGTTCTCTATTAAAATAACCCTAAACCTTAAAACCATCGATTTACTTAATTTTTTTTTTTAAAAAAACCTTAAACCCTAAACCTTAAAATTAACACCGAACCCTAAAACTAACCGTAAACCCTAAACCATAAACCTACAAATCTAAACCCTAAACCCAAAATCCTAAACCATAAATGAACCCTAAACCCTAAACTTTAAACCCTAAACCCTAAAAACCCTAAACATTAAAGCCTAAAGCCTAAACCCTAAGCTAACCATAAACCCTAAACCCTAAACACTTAAAACCCTAAACCCTAAAGCTTAAACCCTAAACCCTAAACCCTAAACTCTAAACCATAACCCTAAACCTTAAACCCTAAAACCCTAAAACCTACACCCTAAACCCTAAACCCTAAACTCTAAACCCTAAAAACTTTAAAATTGAAACCTAAACTAAATAAAACTTAATAATAAAATAAATAAAAACCTAAACCTAAATATAAAATAAAATAAAAACCTAAACTAAAACCTAAACCTAAACTAAAAAAAATAAAAAACAAAATTAAAAATAAATTAAAATAAAATAAATAAAAACCTAAACTAAATTAAAAAATTTAATAAACCTAAGAATAAAAAACATAAATAAAATATAAACTAAACATAAAATAAAAATAAAATAAACCTAAAATAAAATAAAATAAACACTAAATAAACACCTAAACTCTAAAATAAACCTAAAAATAAATTAAAAGTAAAATCTAAACCCTAAACTAAAAAAAACCTTAACCTAAATTAAAAATAAAATAAATAAAATAAAATAAACATAAAAATAAACTAAAATAAATAGAACCTAAAATAAACTAAACCTAAACCTAAACATAAACTAAATATAATAAAATAAACTAAAAATAAACTTAAACCTAAACTAAAAAATAAAACTTAAAAGAAACCTAAAATAAAAACCTAAAACCTAAACCTAAAAAATAAAAAATAAAAACCTAAACCTAAACCTAAAAATAAAAAATATAATCTAAAACTAAAAATAAAATAAAAATAAAACTTAGCTAAGAAGTAAACCTGAACCGTAAAAATAAACTAAAATAAAATACCTAAACTAAAATAAATTAACCTAAAATAAATAAACTAAAGTATATAAAAATAAAAAATAAACCTAAATAAAAATAAAAAAACTCAAATAAGTAAAAAAATAAATTAAATATACTAAATAAACCTAAACATACTGATTTATTTAATTTTAAAAGAACACTAAACCCTAAATCCTAAACTCTAAAACTAACCTGGAGCCCTAAATCCTAAACCTACAACCATAAAACTTATACCCCTAAAACCATAATCCCTAAACCCTAAACCCTAAACCTTAAAACCTATAACCCTAAATTGAAAACCCCAAACCCTAAACCCTAAACTCTAAACTAACCCTAAAACTTAAACTCTAAACCCTAAGAATGGGCAAAACCTTTATGGTAAGAACATCACTGTCAACTAGGCTCAATCTAGATATGGTGGTTGAGGCGAAGGCAGAGGCGGCGATTATCACAGTAGTGGTTGGGAATCCAGAGGTGCTGGTGGATATGGAGGTGGTGGTCAGAGTAGTGGTGGTTATGGAGGCCAGAGGAGCGATGAAGGTTACAGCTATGGTGGTGGCGGAAGGTGAGATCGGGGATATGATGGCATATCCCGCTACTCAAGAGGCGGGGGTGGTTCTGATGGGAACTACAAAAATTGAAGAGCTTATCCGATCTGCTGCTTATGGAACTATGTCTTTATAGTAGAAGGTATATAAGGTTTTGATTTTCTTTATGGGTGCTCATTTTTTATCTATGTTGTCGCTTATGTCTTAGAAAACTTGGGGTGCTACTTGGTTGATATAATCAAAAAGAAGAAATGTTATCTGAATCTGTTCTCTATTAAAAAAACACCTTAAACCATAAAACTTAAACCCTAAACCCCAAACCTTAAACCCTAAGCCCTAAACCCTTAACACTAAAGCCTAAACACTAAAAACCTAAAAATTAAAACCTAAACTAAATAAAACCTAAAAATAAAATAAATAAAAAAACCTAAACCAAAATAAAATAATAAACTAAAATAAAATAAAAACATAAACTAAAACCTAAACCTAAAAAGAAAATAAAATAAAAAATAAAAATTAAACTAAAATAAAATAAATAAAAACGTAAACTAAACAAAAAAAAATAAAAAACATAAATAAAATAAAAATTAAACCTAAAATAAAAATTAAAATAAACCTAAAATATAATAAAACAAAAACCTAAACCTAAAAAATATACCTAAAATAAATAAAAAATAAAACCTAAACCCTAAACAAAAAAAACTAAACCTAAAATAAAAATTAAAAAAAACAAAATAAAATAAACCTAAACCTAAACTAAAATAAACTAAAGTAAAATAAACTAAACATAAACCTAAACCTAAAATTAAAAATTAAAACCTAAACCTAAAAAATTTTAAAAAAAACTCTACTAAAAATAAACCTAAACTTAAAAAATAAACTAAAATAAAAAACTTAAACTAAAATAAATAAACTAAATTGAATAAAAATAAAAAATAAGCTTGAATAAAAGTAAAAAAAAATAAACTCAAATAAATTAAAAATAAACTAAATAAATCTAAACATACTGGTTTACTTACTATGAAAAACCATAAACACTAAATCCTAAACCCTAAACCCTAAAACTAACCCTAAACCCTAAACCTACCACCCTAGACCCAAAACTCAAAACATTAAAATCCTAAACCCTAAACCCTAAATATGTACATACATACACCACTAAGGACTTATATAACCTCAAGAGTATAGGGAGTTTTGTTGACACTGCCCTGAAGATAGGATACCTACTTGGGAAAAGATACAAGTATGGGTGTCCTCCTAATCCACAAGTGAATATATATTTTGTTTATATATTTTCATGGACCCTATTGGTGTGTGAGGGATCACACTAATAAGAGGCTATATCAACCTTGAACTATCTCAAATTTACTAGACTAAGGGAGAATCTACACATCCATAAGACCAATTCTCCAACTACAAGGGTAGCTAATATAAAAGGGGAACTGTCCAATCCAATATAAACCTGGGTAGTGTCTAAATAAGGTCGCAAAAGATGTGATACAAATATAGTGCCCATAGGGGAGGTGCTGCTAGGGGCACTATCCTAAGCCCTGGAAAAGAAAGCTTATTGATGTATAGTGGCCAACTCAAGGAGAAAGCATAGTAGACTTACATCTGCCATGAGTGGTGTATCCTAAGGTGCAAGAAATAACTAACCTAAGGTGCATCCATTAGTATGAGTGGTGTATCCATCATTATAGTGAGAACCAACCAACCTAAGGTGCCCGCATGTGCAACGATCGCCTAGAAAGAAAGCAAGCTTTACAACTTTCCAAGAGAAATTGATCATCGAGATAGTCTATCATCGGACATGCTATCCGACCTAAAGCAACTACTAAGAGCCCCAAGGAAGGACTAGACACAAACTTGAAGCATCTGAGGAGGGAAGGGGACATATCTAACCTCAAATATACCGACCTAGTCGGCATAGGTTAATCCAAGAAGAAAGTGTACGACTCACATCCTCTTAAATGAAGCCAACATGAGGTATTATCCATGTAATAAGGCCTACCAAACTAATAAGGTGCTAGTGCAAGGAAAGTGTAGCATACTTACATCCCCAAAAGCAAGAAGACCATTGGGGTGACACACTAGTAGAGTAGCACATCATCCTAATCATTTTAGCTTTATATAACTCGAGGTTTTGGCATGCCCGTAGGCATCTCTCCTTTAGACCTTCGAGCTCTTTTAATAGTAACTTGGTGTTCTGCTCAATTGGGATCTTTCTACCCACAACTATCCTTAGTGATGGGAGTTGAACTTCTAATGGAAGAATGGCTTCAGACCCATACACTAAGGAGAAAAGAGTAGACTGAGTTAGAGTTCTATATGTGGTGCGGTAGGTCCACATGGCTTCAACTAACTGCTTATGCCACTGTTGCTTGTTGTTGTCAAGTGTCTTCTTCAATATTTGGATGAGATTTTTGTTGAAAGCTTCTACTAAGCCATTTTCCCTCTAGTAGTTGATGGTAGAATATCTCCAATCTATGTTGTGTCTCTGGGAAAAGTTGTTGACCTTGGTGCTCTTGAATGCAGTACCATTATCAGATATAATTCATTGAGGCACTCTGAACCTATGTTGGATATGGTTCCTAAAACATTAGAGCATATGTTTAGTTGTGACCTCTCTGAGTAGAATTGCCTTCACCCATTTGGAAAAGTAGTTATGAATCGATGACCCCGAAGAAGAGGATCAATCGCCCCACTTTGTCATACTAACACTCAAAAGGCCATGAGGCCAATGTAGATGTAGAATGTTGGGTGGTTAGTGTAGGACCACGTGTATTTCACATTGGTGGCATCAACTAGCCATATCCATGCAATCGATCATCGATGGCTAGTAGTATCCTAATCTCTTAATCTTTTATCTTTGTCATGGATTGGTCCACATAATCCTGAGTATACCTCACTCAGAATCTTACATCCTTCGTGCTTGTCTATACAACATAACCACATATGATCAAAAGACCGCCGGTACAAGACACCATCCACAAGAGCATAGGAAAGTTCTTTCTACTTCATCTAATGAGCTTGGGATTCTCTTATGGTAGTTTACCTTTATTTAGGTAATCCATGAATGGTTGCCTCTAATCTAACTCCTTGTCCTTCTTGGAAATGGTAACCTCCCCTTCAAGAGAGTACTTTTTGATGAGTTCAATATTAATAAGGGATAAGACTTGCCTATTTTAGACCTTTATTGATATGGCCTCATCATCCAGACATTTCAACTCCTTGGTAAGCTTGACTAAAGCATATGCTATGGCATTCTCTCCTTGAGGAATCTTATAAATGGTAACATCTGGGATTTGGGCTAACAACTCCATGGTCTACTTATGGTAGTGATGGAGCTTGGCCTTTATAACCTCATAAGACCCAGTGTTTTGGTTGATAACTAGCAAAGAATCCCCAAAGATGTTGATGTTCTAGATGCTTAGTAACGGGTAACTCCAAACCAAAGAATCGAGCCTCATATTTGGCTTCATTATAGGTCCAAGGTTTGGAGAAATGATATAAGAATCTCATCGCATTGCGATCTAGAGTTAAGAGAATTACTCCTTTCTTGGCTTTTCCTGGAATAGTAGATTATGGTTCTTTTCCTCTTTGAGAGGAAGCCACACCATCAAGGTACATCTATCAGTGGTGAATGTTAGTATCTCCTAAGTTCATGATTTGTTCATCAGGAAGATCATCACTAAGCAGAGAGTCAACAAGAAGTGGGTGTGTTGGTAAGAAATTTGTTAGTTCTTATCCTTTCACCGCACAAAGGGGTATGAAAGTAATGTCAAACTATGAGAGGATCATGGATCGTTGTACCAATCATCCGGATAACATTGATTGTGTCATGAGATACTATAGTGGATTGATCTTAGAGATTAAGTTCACCTTATAAAGAAGGATGTAGTGTTGTAGCATTTGTGATGCAAAGATTAAAGCTAGGCAATGATTCTCAATGGGTGGATAATTAGCCTCCGTAGGGATTAGATGATGGCTAAGGTAGTAGAGTGCATTTTTCTTTCCTTCATGACTAGCTTGGGGAAATAAAGCACCAGCAGAGTCATCTAACGCAGCACTGTAAAGTATGAGCGGCTTGCCTAGGATAAGGGTTGCTAGAACTGGTGGCATCATTAGGTAATGCTTGATGTCTTCTTAGGCATGCTCACCTTTATCATCCAACTTGAACTTTGCATCCTTTTTGACAAGTGCTAAGAATGGTTTACATCTTCCCAATAAAATGGATATAAACCATCTTAGATACTACAACTACCCTTGGAATGATCTGAGTTGAGTTAAACTTTTAAGGGGAGGCATTTCTAATATTGCCTTGATCTTCTCTGAATTGATTTCGATTCCTTGGTGTTGGACAACAAACCCACAAAGTTTCCTTGAAGCTACTCCGAATGCACATTTCAGGGGGTTCATTTTGAGGTTAAATTATCTTAACTATTAGAAAACTACTCTCAAGTTAAAGAGATGGTCTTCCTTTTCTCAACTTTTAACCATGAGATCATCAACATGACACTCGACTTTATGATGAATGAGTTCATCGATGATTCGAGTCAGAACCCCCTGGTATGTAGCACCGGCATGTTTAAGGCTAAAAGGCATGACCTTATAGCAATAAATTCTGATCGGGTGTTCTAAAAGCTGTGTTTCTTTCATCTTCAAGGGCCATCTTTATTTGGTTATATCCAGATGAGGCATTCATGAAAGAGAAGACTACATGAGATGAGGCAATGTCCACCATCAGCTCTAGGATTGGTAGTGGAAATTCGTATTTTGGACAAGCCTTATTTAAATTCCTAAAATCAATGCATATGTGAATTTGGCCATTCTTTTTCTTAACTAGACAATGTCGGCTAACCGCTAGGGTTTTTTTACCAAATGAAGCCCACATTGATCGCTTAACTTCATAAATGACCTATTATTCTATGTCTAATCGCATGCATCTAGGAGCTTGCTTGATAGGGTTAGTAGTAGGCTCTACTACTAGTTTATGGACCACTACGTAAGGAGCCAATCCAAGCATCTCTTCATAACGGCATGCAAAGTAGTCCATAAACTTAGTCAATAACCTAACTAAGTCATTGGTTTCAATTTCATTCAATTAAAAACTGATGTATGTCATGCTTGGATCTTCTTCAGTTTCTAAGTTGATTTCCTTGAGCTCATTGATGGTTGACTTGATCTCTTCTTCAAACTTTCATGCATCTTTGACTTTAAAATCATCGGATCATCCAAGTTTTAAGCACGCTCCTCATATGAGTTAATATGATTTGAAAAGAACCTATCAGATTCTAAATGAATAGTGATGACTAAGTAGTAATCGTCATCATCGACTAGACCCACTGTAACGATTCCTACTCCCAATCTTGATTGAGAGCTTTTGCATTCTTCCAATTTCTTTCAAAGTAGTCTGACTTGCACTTTGACCAAGTATGTGGGATTCACCCTTTCATTGCTAAATTATGAACACAAGGCAAAAATAAACTAAACTATAATAAATAAAACCTAAAACTAAAAAAGAAAAAACCTAAACCCAAAACTAAACTAAAAAAGAAAAAACCTAAACCTAAAATAAAAAAAAAACTAAAACTAAACTAAAATAAACTAAACTATAATAAATAAAACCTAAACCTAAACCTAAAATAACATAAACCTAAACCCTAACTAAATAAAATAAAATAAACTAAACATAAACCTAAACTTAAACTAAATAAATAAAACCTAAAGAACCTAAAATAAAACCTAAAACCTAAACCTAAAAAAAAAATAAAATAAAACCAAAACCCAAACCTAAAAATAAAAATATAAACCTAACCTAAAAAATAAAATAAAATAAAGTCATCTAAAAAATAAACTAAACCAAAAAATGAACTAAAATAAAAAAATTAAATTAAAATAAATAATTTAAAAATAAATAAACTAAACTAAATAAAAAAATATAAAATAAAATAAATAAAAATAAAATATAAAATATACTAAAATAAATAAAAAATAAACTAAATAAACAAAAAAAAAAAATAATAAAAAACTAAACTAAATAAAAAATTAAAAAACCTAAAAACCCATAAACCTCCTAAAACAAATTTTAAAACCTAAAAGGAAAATAAAATAAAAAACAAAAACCAAACTAAAATAAAATAAAATAAAACATAAACTAAACTAAAAAAATAAAAAACTTAAAAAAACTAAACATAAAATAAAAACAAAATAAAAACTAAATAAAAACCTAAACCTAAATAATAAGCTAAAAAATAAAACCTAGAAATAAATAAAAAATTAAAAATTAAACCCTAAACTAAGAAAAAAACTTAAACATAAAATAAAATAAAATAAACTAAAATAAAAAAAAAAAAACCTAAACCTAAACCTAAAATAAACTAAACTTAAACCCTAAACTAAATAAAATAATATAAACAAAAAATAAACCTAAACCTAAACTGAAAATAAGACCTAAAATAAAAACCTAAAACCTTAACCTCAAAAAATAAAATAAAAACCTAAACCTTAACCTAAAAATAAAAAATAAAACCTAAACAAAATAAAATAAAATAAAAATAAAACTCAACTAAAAATAAACCTAAACCTAAACCTAAACCTAAAAAATAAACTAAAATAAAATTCCTGAACTAAAATAAATAAACCTTAAATAAATAAAGTAAACTAACTAAAAAAAATTAACATAAATAAAAATAAAAATATAATAAACTAAAATAAATAATAAATAAACTAAATAAAGAAAAGAAGAAATGTTGAACCTGAATTTTTTCTCTATTAAAAAAAACTAAAAACCCTAAACCCTGAACTAAAACTTGAACCCTAAACCTAAAACCAAAACCCAAAACCCAAAACCCAAAACCCTAAAAACCTTAAACCCGAAACCCTATACCCTAAAACCTAAACCCTAAACCCCTAAAACCCCCTAAACCCTAATCCAAAAAAAATAAACTAAACCCTAAACCCTAAAAAGCTAAAAACCTAAACCTAAACTAAATAAAACTTTAAACTAAAATAAAAAAAAAAATATAAACCAAAATAAAATAAAAAAATTAAATTAAATTAAAATGTAAACTAAAACCTAAACCTAAACATAAAACTATACCTAAACGTAAAAAGAAAATAAACTAAAAAATAAAAACTAAACTAAAATAAAATAAATAAAAACCTTAACTAAACTAAAAAAATAAGAAACAAAAATAAAATAAAAACTAAACTTAGAATAAAAATAAAATAAACCTAAAATAAAATAAAATAAAAACTAAATAAAAATTAAAGCTAAATAATAAACCTAAAAATAAAACCTAAACCCTAAACTAAAAAAAAACCTAAACCTAAAATAAAAATATAATAAACATAAACCTAAACTAAAATGAACTAAACTAAAATAAATAAAACCTAAACCTAAACTTAAACCTAAACCTAAACTAAATAAAATAAAATAAACTAAAAATAAACCTAGACATAAACTGAAAAATATAACATAAAAATAAACCTAAAGAAAAAACCTAAAACCTAAACATAAAAAATGAAAATAAAAATCTAAACCTAAACCTAAAATAAAACTGAAACATAAAAAAATAAAATAATAATAAAAATAAACTAAAAAATAAACCTAAACCTAAACTAAAACCTAAAAAATAAACTAAAATAAATAAACCTAAAAATAAATAAACTTAACTAAATAAATAAATAATTAATTTTAAATCAAAATATAAAATAAAATAAACTAAATTTAAAAGAAAAACTAAATAAACCTAAACCTAAAAGTTTATTTTAATTTTAAAGAAATTAAAATTAAAAAAAATTAGAAAACCAACCCTGCACTAAACCCTAAAATCACCCTAACCTTAAATTCTTAAACCCTAAACCCTAACCCCTAAAACCATAAACCTATAATTCTAAACCTATAACCTAAACCCTAAATCCTGAACTCAAAAAAACCCTAAACCCTAAACCATAACCCTAAATGCTTAAAAACCCTAAACCCTAAATCATAACCCTAAACCCTCAAAAACCATAAACCCTAAATCCTAAAACCTAAATCCTAAATCCTAACCCTAAACCCTAAACCCTAAACCCTAAACCCTAAAACTAACCCTAAACCTACAACACTAAAACTACAACCCTAAACCCTGAACAAAACCTGAACCTAAACTAAAAACTTAAATACTAAACCCTAAACCCTAACCCTAAATGATAAACCAACAACCCTATACCATAAACTCTAAACCCTAAAACCCTAAACCCCACACCCAAAACCCAAAAATCCTAAACCCTAAACCTTAAACCCTAAACTATAAACACAAAAAACCCTAAACCCTAAACCCTAAACCCTAAACCCTAAACCCTAAAACCTAAACCCTAAAAACCTAAAAACCTAAACCTAAAAAATAAAATAAAAATAACTCTCAAATAAAAAATATACTTAAACTTAAAAAATAAAATAAAAAATTAAACTAAAATAAATAGACCTAAAATAAATAAACTAAGCTAAATAAAAATAAAAAATTAACCTAAATAAAAATAAATATAAAAAAACTAAACTAAATAAACCTAAACATACCAGTTTACATAATTTAAAAAAAAAATTCTAAACCCTAAATCATAAGCCCTAAACCCTAAACCTTAAACCTTAAAACTAACCCTAAACTCTAAATGCTAAACCTACAACACTAAACCTGCAACCCTATACCCTAAACCCTAAACCCTAGACCCTAACCGTAAGCCCTAAACCCTAAAAGCATAAACCCTAAAACCCTAAACCCTAAATCTTAAACCTTAAAACCTAAACCCTCAACCCAAATTCTAAACCCTAAACTCCAAACCCTAAACCTAAACCTAAAGTAACTAAATAAATTAAAACATAAACATAAACCCCATAACCTAATAAACCTAAACCTAAACCTACACTCTAAGAATGGGCATAACCTTGATGGTAGGAACATCACTATCAACTAGACTCAGTCTAGATTTGGCCATGGAGGTGAAGGCGGTGGCAGTTATTATCATAATGGAGGTGGGGGATCTGGAGGTGGTGGCAGATATGGAGGTGGTGGTCAGAGCCATGGGGGTTATGGAGGAAAGGGGAGTGATGGAGGTTACAGTCGTGGTGGTGGCGGAGGAAGAGATTGGCAAAATCATGTTGGATTTGACTACCCTAGAGGCCGAGGTGGTTCTGATGAGAACTAGAGAAATTAAAGAATGATTGATCTGATCTATTGGTTATAGAACTGTCTTTACTGTAGAGATGGTTTTAGTTATCTAGGGATTTTCATTTGCTCTATGTGTTCTCATTTTTTTATATTTGTTATCACTTGCGTCTTAGAAAACTTGGTGTGTTACTTGGTTGATGAAATCGAAAAGAAGAAATGTTGAATCTGAATTTATTCTCTATTAAAAGAAACCTTAAACCCTAAACCTAAAACCTAAACCCTAAACCCTAAACCATAAAAAGCTAAAACCTAAACCTAAACTAAATAAAACCTTAAAAATAAAATAAAGAAAAAAACATAAACCAAATTAAAAAAATAAAATAAAAACATAAACTAAAACTTAAACATAAACCTAAACCTAAACCTAACAAGAAAATAAAATATTAAATAAAAACTAAACTAAAATGAAATAAATAAAACCTAAAGTAAACTAAAAAAAAAAAACCTAAATAAAATAAAACTAGACCTAAAATAAAATATAAAATAAACCTAAAATAAAATAAAATAAAAAAACATAAACCTAAAAAATAATCCTAAAATAAATCCTAAAATAAATAAAAAATAAAACATAAACCTTAAACAAGAAAGAAACCTAAACCAAAAATAAAAATAAAATAAACCTAAACCTAAACTAAAATAAATAAAACCTAAACCTAAACCTAAAATAAACTAAACCTCAACTTAAACCTTAACTAAATAAAATAAAATAAATAAAAAATAAATCTAAACATAAATAAAATATAAAATATAAAAATAAACCTAAAATAAAAAACTCAAACCTAAACCTAGAAAAATAAAATAAAAACCATAACCTAAACCTGAAAATAAAAAATAAAACTTAAACCTATAAAATAAAGTAAAAATAAAGCTCAACTAAAAAATAAACCTAAACTTAAAAAATAAACTAAAATAAAAAACATAAACTAAAATAAATAAACTCAACTAAATAAAAATAAAAATAATCCTAAATAAAAATTAAAAAAATAAACTCAAATAAGCAAAAAATAAACTAAATAAACTAATAAAACCTAAACATACCCGTTTAATTATATTTTTTTTAAAAAAATATTGAACCCTAAATACTGAACCCTAAACCCTAAACCCTAAACCCTAAACCCTAAATCTACAACCCTAAACCCTAAGCCCTAAAACTTTAAACCTTAACCCCTAAACCCTAAACCCTCGACCTTAAACCCTAAATCCTAAATCCTAAACCCTAGACCTTAAACCCTAAACCCTAAACCCTAAAACTTACAACCCTAAACCTTAAACCCTAAACCCTAAACTCACCTGAACCCTAAACCCTAAACTAACCATAAACTCTAAGAATGGGCAGAACCTTGATGACAAGAACATCACCATCAACTAGGTTTAGTCTAGATCTGGCGGTGGAGGTGAAGGTGAAGGCAGCAGTTATCACAATGGTGATGTGGGATCTGGAGGTGCTGGTGGATATGGAAGTGGTGGTCAGAGTAGTGGTGGTTATGGAGGCGGGAAGACCACAGCCATGGTGGTGGCGGAGGGAGAGATCGGTGATATAATGGAGGATACCACTGCTAGGGAGGCAGGGGTGACTCTGATGGGAACTGGAGAAATTGAAGAATGGCAGATCGGATATAGTGCTTATGGAACTGTGTCTTTATAGTAGAGATAGTTCTACATATCAAGGATATTTGATTTGCTCTATGGGTGCTTATTTTTTATCAATGTCATAGCTTATGTCTTAGAAAACTTGGGGTGCTACTTGGTTGATGAAATCACAAAGAAGAAATGTTGAATCTAAATTTGTTCTCTATTAAAAAAAATCTTAAATTCTAAACTGTAATCCCTACACTAAAACTTAAACCCTAAACCTAAACCCTAAACCCTAAGCCATAAACCCTAATAACCCTAATCCCAAAACACTAAACCCTAAATAGTAAACCATAAAATCTAAACCCTAAACCCTACACCATAAACCCAAAACCCTAAACCCTAAACACTAAACCCTAAACCCTAAATAAACCTTAAAACCATAAAATTGAGATCGTAAAACCTATAACCCTTAACCCTAAACCCTAAACCCTAAGCCCCAAACAAAAAACCTTAAAACATAAACCCTAAACTAGCCCTAAACCCTAAACTAACTATAAACCATAAAACTTAAGATAACCCTGAAACCTAACCCTAAACCCTAAAACCCTAAACACTAAACCTTGAATATAGATGTCATTAGAAGTAGATCAAAAGAATGACCTAATCCAAACATTGTTATGGTAGCTGAAGAAAATGTCATCAAGAGACTTTCCCTTGACAATTAGAGATTTGAATACCCTAAACCTTAACTTTAAATCATATTATAATACCATATATTATAGTATAATGTAACATCAAATATTTGAGCATGTGGTGATGTGTTTTTCGATGTTATAAGATGTTTTGAAATGTTTTAGTATATTATGGTATTGTCTATACTATATTAATATAAATCATAAAAATATTGATTTAATAAATTAGAAGATGAAATTTGTACAATTTGATGTGGGAATTAGGTAAAAAAGGTATGCTACATTTGTAGTCTAAAAGTAAAATTTTATGTTAAAAAAATATTATATGTTGTAACATAGTATAGCATCATATATCATAATATATTGTTCTGTGCATTCTAATTTTTGTTAGTATTTTACAATCATGCAGTCGAGCCTACACTAGCATTATTTATAAAAATGTTGATTTAGACTTTAAAATTGTGGAATTTGGCCAAATGCATAGTAGCCTACACCATAGCACACCCCCAAATTGGCCAAATGCATAGTATAGCATCATAAAAATGTTGATTTAGACTTTAGGGAACATCATTGGGGGTGTGCTATGCTGTGTCATTTAATCAAAAGAATGGAATTTTGCATCAAAATAAATGTTCATTTTTCAACCAAATTTTATAAATTTTTTTCTTAAAGTGATTCATTTTAAGGTGTAATGTAAGATAATATACTATATGAAAGCATATTAAATTATAATGTACATAATAATATAACTTCACATATATATGAATATGGTGGTGTGTTACTAAATGTTATTGTACATTTTACTATATTTTACTTTTATTATAATGCATTGGGTCCAAACTTGCAAAAATGTTAATTTGAAGGTTGAGATGGAAGAATTTGGCCAAATTCGTGGCACACACCAAGAAGAAATACCAAAATTATGCTCTTTTGTACCATTTCTAATAGAGAAATACCAAATTTACATCCAAAATGAACATTATTCATATTTTGAGAAAATTTTGTTATTTGATCCTTTTAAGTGATTCTAATGAGGTGTAATGTTAGACAATATATTATATTATAGCAAATTATAATATAACATCATATATTATAATATAATATATTGTGTTAATTCACACTATAATATATGATATTGTATAGTCATGAGCTTGCACCATCACAAATCATAAAATGTTGATTACAATGTTAAGATGTTGTAATTTGAACGAATACATTGTTATGATTTTGGTTGAAGTATTAAAGGTGTGCATAAGAGAAGAAATAAGATTTGATGAGAATTCCATGTCAAGGACATGGAGGGAGATCCGCTAGGGATCACACAAATTACATAACATGTGAGGGTCTAAGGGCATAGAGAAGAACCTTAACGATAGAACATCGATCAACTAGGCTCAATCTAGATCCTGGTGGAGGCCAAGGTGGAGGCGGTGATTTTGCAAGGTGGTGGGGGATCTAGAGGTGCTAGTGGATATGGAGGTGCTGGTAAGAGTGGTGGTCATTATGGAGGCAGGAGGAACGATGGAGGTTACATCCATGCTGGTCGCGAAGGGATAGATCAGGGCTATGATGGTGGATCCCCCTGCTCGAGAGGTGGTGGTGGTTCTGATGAGAACTGGAGAAATTGATGATAATCCGATATGTTGTGGAACTATGTCTTACAAAGAGATAATTCTAGTTATCTATGGGTTTTGATTTGCTCTATGCTCATTTTTTATCTATATCTTCACTTATGTCTTAGAAAACTTAGTGCTACTACTAAAAAAGAAGAAATATTGAATATGAATTTGTACTCTTCAAAAAATAACCTATAAACCCTAAACTAGAACTAAACGCTAAACCTAAAACCTAAACCATAAACCCTAAACTAAGAAAATTATAAACCCTAAACACTAAGCCCTAAACGCTAAAGCCTACAACCCTAAACCATAAACCCTAAACCCTAAACCATAAAACCCTAAACCCTAAAACCTACAACAATAACCTAAAACCCTAAAAAATCCTAAGTTCTACCTAAACCCCTAAACCCTAAACCTTAAACCATAATTAAATAAACCCTAAAACCTAATCCTAAACTAACCCTAAACCTTAAACCCTAAAAAACTAAACCTTAAACCCTAAACAAACTTAAACTAAAACCCAAACTTAAACCTAACCCTAAACCATAAACCCTAACCCTAAATAAACCTAAACCTAAACCTAAGCCTAAACTAAAACCATAAACCAAAATAAAGCTAAACCTAAAAAAATAAAATAAAAACCAAAACCTAAACCTAAAAATAAAAAATAAAACTAAACCTAAAAAATGAAATACAAATAAAACTAAACTAAAAATTAAACCTAAACATAAACCTAAACCTTAAAAATAAACTAAAATAAAAAACCTAAACTAATATAAATAAACCTAAAATAAATAAACTAAACTAGATAAAATTAAAAATGAACCTAAATAAAAATAAAATAGCAAAATAAAATAAAATAAATAAAAAATGAACTAAATAAAGTAAATAAACCTAAACCTACTCATTTACTTAATTTAGAAAAACATTTTAAATTAATAAAACCTAAGCTCTAAACTAAAACCCTAAATCCTAAATTTTAAACCTCAAAACCCTAAACCCTAAACTAAACCATAAACCCCAAACCCTAAACAACCTCAAAACCCTAAAACCCTAAACCCTAAATATTAAACCCAACCTAAACCTAAAAAACCCTAAACACTAAACCCAACTAAACCCTAAAACCTAAAACCTAAACTAACTAAAAGCCTTAAAACTTCCCCTAAACCTTAAAATCCTAAACTAAACCTCAACCCCAACCAACAAACCTAAGATTATGGGTTTGGGGTTTGGTTAGATTTAAGGATTTGTGGGTTTGTGGTTGTGTTTAGGTTTATGTTTTAGGTTTTAGGTTAGGATATTTATTTATTTATTTATTATTTTTTTTTAAATTAAGTAAACTCATCAATTTAGGTTTATTTAGTTTATTTTTATTTATTTGTTTTAGTTTATTTTATTTTTTTTATTTTTATTTAAGGTTATTTTAATTTATATTTAGTTTAGTTTATTTATTTAAGGTTTATTTATTTTAATTTAGGTTTTTTTTTATTTAGTTTATTTTTATGTTTAGGTTTAGATTAGGTTTTCATTTATTTCTTTAGTTTAGTTTTATTTTTATTTTATTTTTTTTATTTTTATGTTTAGTTTAATTTTTTATTTTATTTTTTTAGGTTTAGGTTTTAGGTTTTTAATTTAGGTTTTATTTTTTTAGTTTAGGTTTAAGTTTATTTTTAATTTATTTTATTTTATTTAATTTAGGTTTAGGTTTAGGTCTAGTTTATTTTAGATTAGGTATAGGTTTTGTTTATTTTACCAGGTTTAGGTTTTTTTCATTTGTTTTGTTTTAGGTTTGATTTAGTTTAGGGTTTAGGTTTTTTTTAGTAGGTTTATTGTTTATGTTTAGGTTCATACTTAGTTTTTTTATTTTAGGTTTATTTTTATATTATTTTAGGTTTAGTTTTAATTTTATTTAAGTTTTTTATTTATTATAGTTTAGTTTAGGTTTTATTTATTTTATTTTAGATTTTATTTTATTATCTTTTTAGTTTTATGTTTAGGTTTAGGTATAGGTTTAGGTTTTAATTTATATTTTTAACTTATTTTATTTTTTTTATTTTATTTCAATTATATTTTTATTTATTTTATTTTTAGGTTTTATTTAGTTTTAGATTTGGTTTATAGCATTTTGGGTTTAGGGTTTTAGTTTAGGGTTTAGGATTTAGGTTTGTATTTGGGGTTTGGAGTTTAGGGTTTAGGATTTAGGCTTTTTTTGTGTTTAGGGTTTAGGGATTAGGGTTTAGGGTTTAGGGTTTAGGTTTCAGGGTTTAGGGTTTATTGTTTAAGGTTTAGGGTTTAGGGTTTATGGTTTAGGTTTTTGTGTGGTTTTTAGTTTTTGTGGTTGATTTTTGTTTAGGGTTTTATGTTTTTGGGTTTTTTCTTTTAAATAGAGACCAAATTCATATTGAACATTTCTTGTTTATTTATGTAGTTTATTTTTTATTTATTTTAGTTTTTTTATATGTTTATTTTTATTTAGTTTAGTTTATCTATTTTAGGTTTATTTATTTTAGTTTAGGTTTTTTATTTTAGTTTATTTTTTAGTTTTAGTTTTAGGTTTAGGTTTATTTTTAGTTAAGTTTTATTTTTTATTTTTAGGTTTAGGTTTTGGCTTTTATTTTATTTTCTAGGTTTAGGTTTTATTTTTTATTTTTATGTTTAGGTTTAAGTTTTTATTTATTTTCTTTAGTTTAGGTTTTAGGTTTTTATTTCAGGTTTATTTTTAGGTTTTATTTTTAGTTTAGGTTTAGGTTTATTTTAATTTATTATATTATTTGTTAGGTTTAAGTTTAGAGGTTTAGTTTATTTTAGGTTTAGGTTTAGGTTTTATTTATTTTAGTTTAGGTTTAGGTTTACTTTATTTTTATTTTAATTTTAGTTTTTTTATTTAGTTTAATGTTTTGGTTTTATTTTTTATTTATTTGTAGGTTATTTTTAGGTTTTATTTTATTTTAGTTTAGGTTTGTTTTTATTTTTATTTGTGTCATTTTTATTTAGTTAGTTTTTTATATTTTGTTTAGTTGGGGTTTTATTTATCATTTATTTAATCTAGTTTCTTTATTTTTTATTTTTTTCTTTAGTTTTCTTTTAGGTTTAGGTTTAGGTTTAGGTTTTAGGTTTTAGTTTAAGTTTTTATTTTATTTTGGTTTAGATTTTTTATTAATTTTATTTTTAAGCTTTATTTTATTTAGGATTAGGTTTTTAATTTTTCAGGGTTAGGTTTTAGGGTTAGTTCAAGGTTTAGGGTTTGGGGTTTAGGATTTAGATTTTATGGTTTTCTTTTTGGGTTTAGGGTTTAGGGTTTAGGGTTTATGGTTTTAGGGTTTAGGGTTTATGGTTTAGAGTTTATGGTTTAGGGTTTAGGGTTTAGGGTTTAAGTTTTAGGCTAATGTTTTAGGTTTTAGTTCAGGGTTTAGGATTTAGGTTTATTTGTTTGTTTATTTTAAGTCTATTTATTTTACTTTTGGTTTTTTATTTAATTTTATATTTTTTTTAGGTTTAGGCTTAGGTTTAGGTTTATTTTCTAGTTGAGATTTTTTTATTTTAATTTTTAGGTTTATATTTTTTTATTTTTATGTTTAGGTTTAAGTTTTTATTTTATTTTATATGTATAGATTTTAGGTTTTTTTTAGGATTTTTATATTTTTTGTTCTGATTAAGTTTATTTTTCATTTATTTTATTTTATTTAGTTTATGTTTATGTATGGTTTATTTTAGGTTTAGGCTTTGGTTTTATTTATTATAGTTTAGTTTATTTTAGTTTAGTTTAGGTTCAGTTAATTTTATTTTATTTATTTATTTTATTATTTTAGGTTTAGGTTTTTTTTCTTTAGGGTTTAGGTTTTATTTTTTATTTTAGGTTTTCTTAGGTTTTGGTTTTATTTAGTTTTTATTTTAATATTTAGGCATATTTTATTTTTATTTTACATTTTGTTTTTATTTTCGTAGGTTTATTTTGTTTTTTAGTTTAGTTTAGGTTAATATTTTTTTATTTTAATTAATTTAATTTTATTTTTAGGTTTAGACTTAGGTTTTAATTTATGTTTTTTTTATTTTTTTATTTTATTTAGGTTTAGGTTTTTTATTGTATATAATTATTTAATTTTTAGGTTTTAGGTTTTAGTGGTTTAGGGTTTAGGATTTTAGGGTTTACGGTTTTAAGGTTTAGGGCTTAGGGTTTTTAAGTTTTTAGGTTTTAGGGTTTAGGGTTATCGATTTAGGGTTAGCTTAGGGTTTAGGGTTTAGGGTTTAAATTTTTGATTTAAGGTTCAGGTTTTAGTTTATGTTTATTTTTAAATTAAATAAACCTATACGTTTAAGTTTTTTTATTTTACTTTTAAGGTTTAGGGTTTAAGGTTAGCTTAGGGTTTAGGTTTTTTTTTAAAATTAAGTAAATTGATAGGTTTAGGGTTATTTAGTTTATTTTGTTTATTTTTTATTTACTTTAATTTATTTTATTTTAAATTTTTATTTATGTTTATTTTTAATTTTTAATTAGTTTAATTTATTTATTATAGGTTTATTTATTTTAGTTTAGGATTTTTATTTTAGTTTATTTTTTTAAGTTTAGGTTTAGGTTTATTTTTTAGTTGAGATTTATTTTTATTTTATTTTTTTGGGTTTTGATTTTATTTTTATTTTAGGTTTATGTTTAGGTTTTATTTTATCTTTTATGTTTATAGTTTAGATTTTTTATTTTACGTTAACTTTAGATTTTTATATTTTAGGTTAGGATTAAGTTTATTTTTAGTTTATTTTATTTTATTTTATTTAGGTAGAGGTTTAGGTTTAGTTTATTTTAGGTTTAGGCTTAGGTTTTATTTATTTTAGTTTAGATTTAGGTTTATTTTATTTTTGTTTATTTTATTTTTATTTTAGGTTTAGGGTTTTTTTTCTTTAGGGTTTAGGTTTTATTTTTTATTTATTTTTAAGTGTTTTTTAGGTTTAGTTTCTTATTTAGTTTTAATTTTTTTTTTCAGGCATATTTTATCTTCATTTTACATTTAGTTTTTATTTTCTTTAGGTTTTTTATTCTAAGGTTTATTTTATTTTTTTTAGTTTAGTTTAGTTTACATTTAGTTTACATTTAGTTTATATTTAGGTTTCTTTAGTTTACATTTAGTTTTTATTTTTTATTTTAGTTTATTCTAGGTACATGATTTGAAGATCATTTGGATCATTTGAGATTTCTAAACACACATTCTCATAAGAGTTGGTGTTGTCTAAAAAGAACCTATCAGACTCCAAATGATTGGTAACAACTAAGCGAATCCTCATCATCATTTGGACCCATGCCAATCCTATTCCTGCTCTTGATTTTGTTTCCCTGCCTGTATTGTTCCATAGCTTTTCAAAATACTCTAACCTATGCCTCGACCATGTATGAGGAACCAAACCTTTCTGTATAAGATTATGAACACACGGTGAGTAAAAGTCAAGTGGTAATTCCATTAATTCTTTAAATGAATCTTCCTTAAGCTCTAAATCAACTTTAGGAGTTGAGGATGGTGATCCCAAAAAGAATCTGTTCAGCTTCATATCATTGAAAGACTTAGGGGCTTCTTTAATTACTAAATTTAGCTTTTTGAAATGAAAGTGAAGATAGAGCTAAGGTTGCCAGCTACTGCCTAATAGTCTCACATAAATCTAATTTGAATATTTGCTTTGTCTGGAGGCCCAGTCTTCGTCACTATTTAGATCGAAAGTCACCTCTAATGGAACCCGATGAGAGGGGTTGGCTGGTATGCTAATCACATTAAACTCATCCTCTAAGCAGGATTCCAATTCTATGTAAATAGTAGGGGTACTCATGAACTGGAGCATAACCCCTATTGGCTAATGGCCAACCAGGGGGTCTTCCACCACTGGAATTGCCTCTATTTTTGCCTTTCCCTTTGCCTAGTGGAGGTTGAGCCATCCTACCCACATGTCCATATGATGGAATGAACTGTGGGTGTAATGTGATATGCGGATCTATTTCTTCTTCAATTCACCTTTCTTGTTCACTTGGGTTTTCATATTTCTTTTCTTTTTCTTTTGCTTTTTATTTTTCTTCTTTTTCTTTTGCATTTGCATTTGAATTTTGTCCAAGTTGACAAGAAAGGGTGTTTTCGAGAAGATAGTAGGTCACATCCTCATAAATCTCTACCTCTCTAACTAAAAATGACTTTTCATCCCCATTGACATAGTATTCAATCCCATCATTTCTAAATTTGATGCACTGATGGATGGAGGATAGAATCATCTTATTTTGATGTATCCAAGGCCTACCGATCAAAGCTATGAATGAAGCATTCAAATCAATTATGTAAAACTTGGCTTCAGTCTTCCAGACACCTATCTCCATGGGTAACTCTATGGAACCTAAAGCCCTCTCGCCTTGTTCATTAAATCCCCTTAACATCATCCAATCTTCTCAGAGTGTGGAGATGTCAATCTTCAAATAGGCAAGAGTCTTTAGACTCATAATGTTAATCAATGCACCTGAATCGATGAGAACTATGGTAAGTTTGAATCTTCCCATGTCAACTGTGATGTAGAGGGGACAGTTGTGCTCCAAATCTCCCAAAAGAAGGTCTTCATCTATGAAAGTGATCCCTTGGGATTCTTTTGCCTAATGTGCCTCTTCACCAATAGTGATTATCTAAGCTAAGCATACTTTAGGATCAAGGGGAGTTTTGATTAATGACTCCCTCATCTCTTGGATAAGATGAGGGCATTGTATATGCTTAGCTTAGATGGAAACTTTCTTAGATGAGAGAGGAAATTGTAGTCCACCTTGGGCTAATCCTTCACAAGCATATCCAAAGGTGGATCATTTTGTGGAGGGGATTCTCAATCCTCTGTACTAATGTCTTCTTTCCCTCTATCTTCAGGTGCTACCCTAGGAGGTATAACCTTGCCACTACAGAGGTTGACTTCGGTGATCTCTTGTGAAAAGGTAATAGAAGGTTCTACCTACATGTCAGGCTCACCTACAGCTTCTTTTATGGGACCCTCAGAATTGGATGATTCCAAGTCTATCTCAAGAGGAAAACTTGTAGTGTTTAGAGTGGGAAAGTTTGACTCTAAATCAGAAAGAGGGAGATCAAAATTGTTATAGCTATTATGACTTGAAGAGTTATCATTAGGAATAGAAGAAGACAACCCATCAGTAGTGACACAGATGTAATTCAAGCTAGCTTTATTCTTCAATTAATTGGATTTGATAGGAGGTACAAAGTAGAATTCAAGTAAAGTAAGAGGGGTAATGGATTTGAGGCCCTTATCTACTGGTATAAGTGTTTAACTAGTAGAACTAGAAGAGTTAACTAAACTAGGAGAAGTCTCCGATGTGGTAGCTGTAACGGTAGACTGAAGGCTGGACTCGATCGGTGGTTGTGCTACTGGACTATCTCGAGCTGGCACAGGCTGCTGATGCTATTGCTTTTGTTGAGCTTCCTCTTTCCCTGAGTTGGTACTGGGAACATGCAAACCTTCCTTGATATTGGAGGTTTGAGTTGACTTAGGAACCTGCAAGGAAAGTT
The DNA here is from genome assembly GCA_021442155.1 of Cymbidium sinense. NCBI lineage: Eukaryota > Viridiplantae > Streptophyta > Magnoliopsida > Asparagales > Orchidaceae > Cymbidium > Cymbidium sinense. The sequence goes on along the minus strand of CM038214.1, from coordinate 364,318,066 downwards.
TCTTGATCTTCTGAATGATCTTTTTAGAGGTTTTGGATAAGGAGATATCTCAACCTTCTTTCATTTTGGAGAGATTGCAAGTATCCCCAAGGATTACCTTGATGGAACTAAATGGTTGTTCCATAAGGTATTCCTTCAGGATAACTATAGCATTGGTCTTGAAGCTATGTTCAAGCCGCCGAAAGTAAAATAATCTTCCAAAACATGACCTAGCATTGGTAGGGGCAAAAGTTAGGATCATGGCTTTTGTACTTCCTTGTATTCTAGGTTGGGGTTGAAAATCAGGCTTCATTAAGAGGTTCTTAAAGATCTTCTTGATTACCTCCCTCTTAAATGAAAAGGCTTGTTAAGCTTATCTAAAAGAGTAGGTGAACCATAGCTACCTAGCGGTGAATAAGTGTGCCACTGCTGGTGATGATATGGCTAAGGAGGCAGCGATGTAGGCCATGGAGGCTGTTGTGGCGGCCGGTAGGGCTGCTTCGGTGGTGGTGGAGGAGGTGGAAATGAAGGCTGCTGAGGTTGTCATCTCACAAACTGATCTCTAGTTGGTTGTTTCCCCTTATCAACTGTTGTCACTATTCTTGACTTCTTCTCATAGACCTTCTACGACTTTAGCTTAGGCAGCTGATCTTGAAAAGGCAACTATTTGGCCTCTCCTTGGAGACTAGTCACCTTGTTGAGTAGCATCTCAAAAGTTTTGATAGTGAAGCCCTTAAGCATGAAGGCGACCAGGCCATGGATATTCTTTAGTGGAATCTTAATGGCATGTTGTTTAGATAGCTGAGACTTGCATTTCTTACTCAGGTTATGCCATTTGAGAATGTAGTCAACAAAGGAGTCACCTGGGTGTTGTTGTGCTACAATGAGATCGCCCACAATAAAACTTTGCTGAGCTACAGTATACCTTTTGATGAAGAGTTGCTCCAACTCATAAAATGTCTTCATTGAACTATTGGGAAGTTCAGCATACCAATCAAAAGCTATCCTTATTAGGCTATTAACAAAGACATGAAAAAGTAAAGCATTGCTGCCACCGGTGTTGCAACAAGTAGCTCTGAAATGGGTGATGTGCTGCCTCAAGTTTCCACTGCCATCAAAACTCTTAAAGAAAGGTGGCACGAAACCCTTGGGATATTGGATTGCATCAAATTCCTCTGAGTAGGGTCTACCCTTTGAAATTGATGATCCTCCCCGGGCTTGAGCCAACACTTCCTTCACCTGCTACTCAACCATGGACTTTATATCTTTTTCTTGTATGGAGGTACTTTCTACTACCTTCCTATACACGCTAGTGCTACCTTGCTCAACGGGAGGTAAGGTCTTGGCTGGATCTAAGACATGAACTAACTCTGGCCGACTAGTCTCAGCTGTGGTAGGATGAACTGTTGGTGCTTATTTCTGAAGCTCTGAGAGTGATGCTAATAAGTCCTCAACCTATCTTGCCATCTTATCTATCTTTTCATCTTTCTACTTTATTAGTGCTAGGAGGTGTTGGTGCGAGTGGGTTGTGTCTTCTTTCTCGGTCTCATCACCTTCCATAGACTGCTGCTCTCTGAGGAGGGATCCCCTGGTATCTACCATGCAAACCCCTACTAAGTCTCCCAATAAATAATCTTCGTTGAGATCAAATCTAATCTTCTCTTCATCAGACCAGTCATATCCTAGAATTTTTTTCTTTTCTATAAGATAATGTGCCACTATGTCCTCTAGAGAATGATCAATCTGAATAGGCATGAATGATTTTGGCTGACTGGTGTGATCACTGTCATGTATTGAGAGGCAGTGGACCTCCCCTACTATTGGAGAATCAATCCTATGAGGACTATACTCATTAGAAGAGACACACTCATGACTGTCACTGACTCTGAAAGGGGTGACACTCCTAGGAGGTTCTATGATCATGGATGCAACTAGGCTATCATTTGCTCCCTTTACAATAGCTGCAACCATCTCTATGCCCTGCTGAATTGGTGGTGTTGGTGTAGGGACAACCACTTTGCTTCAAGGTTGCCATTCCTTTCATACCACAATGAGGATAGAAGGTTGAGTGGGAGAGCTCGGCCTCACCATAGTAGGTGGTGTAGATGGAATGGGATCCTTTAGCCATAGCTGGATCACCAATAGTGTACGCTTCTCCCTAGATGTGGCCTTCATGGCCTTCATCGAAATTGGAGATGCTATGACACGAATAGGTGACAATGGATGAAAGGTAGAGCGGTGTGGTGGAGACACCACCGACTCTCTTGGAACAAGGACCCTTCTCCTATGATGGGTCATCCCTGTAAGAAGAATATTGTCTATGTGATCGGCATGGGTAGCGTGCTAATCAAAAAAATCAATGAGCGCAGAGGCCGCTGAATGTCGACTAAATCTTTGCTTCTCTTGGCTAGTGATCTGAACTGTAGTGCAGGCCTCCTTGATCCTCTCTTGCCATAGATGTTTCCCCATGCTACGGGGGATAACAGATCTAAAGTCAAATTGAGATTCAACTTCAGATGCTCCACCAACCCGGTAACTGAATGGAGGTCGCATGGCCTCCTACTCAAGCTAATTGGGGTCGAGCATCAACTACTGGTGGAGGTGAACTAGGGATCCTCTTAGCATCCTCTCTGTCAGACCTAGAGATAGGATGAAATGGGTTCATTATAACTAGTGGGGAAATCAAAGTGGGCAACTCCTCCACAACTGACCATGTAGTTGCCCTCATCTCCCTTACAATGTGTGTATGGTACTGCTTAATCATGCAATTTTTGTTCCTCCTCTGAGTCTTGGTAGGGTGAGTGGAGTAAGAGCTAGAACCAACCTCAAAAGCTGGGGAGATAATCTCTGGGATCAAAGGAGCCTTACCCTTCAAGGGTGCTAATAATTGGGTGTTATCCCTCATTAGGGTAGCACAAGAACCAACTGGGCACACTAGCATTGTCACAAATGATGGCATTGACACTAGCACTGCTGTAGAAACTATCATTGCCTTCCTCTTTAGTGAGGGGATATCAAAGTCTGATGGCAAATCAATTTGAATGACCGGCTTCTGCCCGGCCACTGCTATCCTACTAATAGTTGTGATGGGGGTGCCCTGACAGATAATCCTCTCCCCCTCAAAACCTTTACTAAAATGGATGAGATGGGTGTAATCAGCTCGGGGGAGATTGGCCTGATCTAAGGCCAAGTCCATGCCATAAGACAGAGTAAACACATACTTCTGTGATGCTTCCATTATAGTCAACTAAAAAACTAAAAATTGAACTGTAGTTTCAACTGAGATTGATGCTGAAAATCTACAATGTTAGAAACAAACTTGGATCAGATTTCTATTTTGTTGACTTCTAAATTTGAATTTAAAATTTGAACCCACATCCAACATATTGGAAGTGTTAAGTGGGGTTCAAATGACTTTAGAGAAGATTTAGAGATTTGATTGGAAAGATAAATTTTTGGATATGAATCTAATTTCAACAAATTTGGATATGTTGAAAACAGGTTCAAATATTTTTAGAAAGATGCTTCCATAAGTTCGTGGTTGAAATTAGATTTTGATTTGAGGATCGTTTCCTTTAACAAATTTGAGTAAGTTATAGCAAAGGGTCAATTGGTTCTATTTTTGATTTTATATTTTGGAATTCACTTAAGCAAATTTGGGTATGCTAAGTGAGGTGTTTGAAAATAATTATTTTTCTTTGTTTTCTTTGTGAATCTTTGGTGATTTTGAAAATTGGAATTCCCAGCAAATTTGGGTAAGATAAATGAAGAACCCAAGTGTGTTTTATTTTGGAAAATTTTCATATAGATTCTTAGAAAATTTGAGTATGCTAAGAAAATCTAAAAGTGTTTCATTTATTTTGGATATTTTGATTTTGAAAAATTGGATCCATAGCAAATTTGGGTATGCTATGGAAATCCTAATGTGGTTCATTTTAAAAATTTTGATTTTTGAAAAGTTGGATCCTTAGTAAATTTGGGTATGCTATGGAAATCCTAATGTGTTTCTTTTAGTTTTGATTTGTTTTTGAAAAATAAGATCCTTAGCAAATTTAAGTATGCTAAGGAAATCCTAATGAGTTTCTTTTTGGTTTTGATTTGTTTGTGAAAAATAGGATCCTTAGCAAATTTAAGTATGTTAAGGGAATCCTAATGTGTTTCTTTCTAGTTTTGATTTGTTTTTTGATTGAAAGTGGATACTTCACTTTAGCAAATATGGTATGCTAAAAATGAAGTTCCAAATATAATTTGAAAAAGTTTTGTGAAATGGAAATTTCACTTAGCAAATTTGAGTATGCTAAATGAAATTCCAAAGGTGTCTCCAATTTTGTTTTTTTTTAGAAAAGGGAGACTTCATTTTAGCAAATGGGATGTGCTACAATGAAATTTCAAATATATTTTGAAAATTTTTTATTTTTGATTGATTTTGAAAAGAGAGATTTCCATTTAACAAATTTGGGTATTGTGGTAAAATATTCCCGCCTTCATCTATCCTTTCTCGAGAGGATAAATGAAAATAGAAATATACTTATTTAGTTGGGACACCACATAGATATGCAGATGCTCTTATTAAGGGTGATCGGGTGCGACATTGAGGAGAGGTGTACTATCTCAAAAAATAGAAGTCATAACTCTACAATGGACTTAATCACTTCGACAAGGACTCCTAAGGACAATGGGTCTGCATATGTACCAAAGATTCTTCCCCTATTTTACATGGAAAAGTATAGTAAGGTTTATTTTAAACTGAGTTTATTAAGTTCCCTACAGGGGCAAGTGCCCATAGTTAATTACATCTTAAGGAATAAGATCCCTTAGGAATACTTTCGATTAAGGTAAATGATCATTGTCTCCAAAGATTTCAATAGGTTGGACTATCAATCAATTAGTTTATTTTGGAAAACCAAATAGGATTGACCAAGGAGAGGAAGTTGTTATTAAAGCTAAAGAAAGATAAGTAGGAGATGCCCATGATGCTAGGAAACCTAGCAAACATCTCAAACTATCATATGGTTGGGCTCTACATTTCTGAAATTGATTTAATTTGTTTCAGTTGAATTTTTCATTATAAATTTAGGGCTTATGATTCCAGAACACAATATTATAAAAATACCTAAGAGGTGAGGATTTATGCTTATGGCCCACAAAAGAGACAAGCAACCTCAAAACTTAAATTTAGGGAGCTTTGGTGAGGGCTGAAAGCACAACATAAATCTAAGGCAAAAATGGTCATTTGGTTTGCCTGCAAAAGACGGGACAAACCACCCGACTGCTTAGACTTATAGCCTCCTAGGGGTGGCTGCCAACTAACTCCTCCTACAATTTTAAATTCATGTAGGAAAGTCATATGTTTTATGTAAGATAAGTAGGCTATTATTTATTTAAATAGAGACTAAGTCCTTAAACTCACTCCCTAAAGAGACTAGATCATGTAAGGGCATGCTATAAATGACCTAAATCAAATGCAATTCAGATATCATTTTTATCTTCATTTTTGGACAATCATTTTGACTCTGGCTAATAGGATTCATATGCCTAATGCATGAGAAATAAGATTATTGGCCAAAATCAGCAAGAAGGGAGGAGGTGTGTTTCCATCATGGCTCTCAAAGGTCAAGCCAAGTTTTTCTGGCAAAGGTGGAAGCCCTCCAATCAAGAGTGAAAATAATATGCATTTTTGCATGATGTTATAAAAGAAGTACTCATCTAGCTAAGGGGTTGCTAATTCTTTTATCTTGATTTTTAGCCTAAGCTTTAGGTGATGTTATGAGTTCTTTATTTTTAGTTTTGAATTGCAAGATTTGGTAGAAGATTTATTTTTCTCAAAGAGCCTAATCCACATCTAGGCCATACATAAAGTAAGGAAGAAACTAGGAAAATGATGCCACTTAATGCACAAGCTAAACAAATCATCAATCAATTTATAAAGCTAATCATAAAAGAATAAGAGGCCATTATGGTTGGGTACCACCGTACAAACCCAAAAATGAATTGGGTAGCCAAACTCTACACTTATACAACCCGGATTATAAATGAATTATATTCAATTAAGCATGGAACTTATTGATCATTTAAAGAGAATCAAAAGTTGTTTAAAGAGACTTTCATTTTTGCTTTGAGTTTGATTTGAATTAGGAAAGTGTGAGAAGGTTTATTGGTTCTTACCCATTCCCACAAGTGTGCATTATTTTAGTTTAATTTTTAGGTGATTAGATTAATTTTATGCTTTGGTTAGATTAAGGTGCAGATTAAGTTCATTAATTACCCCTTACCTATACCACTTTAACATATTTAATCAAACAATTATGAGCCATTATATGACATAAAATCATAAGGAATTTAAACCAGTAATGCATCTGAGGAAAGAAAGGTACCTAATGAAATTGGCTCACAATTAATGATTAATTAAGCTAAAGGGTTTAATTTAAGTACTTTCATAACCCTTCCCACACATATGGGTTAGGTATGATTTTCGTATGCTTACTTAGGTTATTGAACACCTAAGTATCTACACAAGAAGGATTAGGTTTAGTGATTAAGTTTCTAGATTAATTTTGTTTTGAGAATTTCATTTGATTAATTAAGTAGATCATTAGTGGATTAACACTTAATTAGATTTGGATTTAAGGAAGAAAGGGGGTTTAGGGAATAGCTTAAGGAAAATATCCCAAAATCATTCCATAAACCTCTTAATCACTTAAAAGAAGTTTAATTATCTTAATCAAACAATTAAATCACTTTTCACATGCTTAATTAACCTTAATTATATTAAAAGAGTGATTAGGGGTTCATTAGTTAATTTCGGTTTAACTCATTAATAAATTCTAAGAAAATTAGGGAGGTAGAAGTCATCCCACTAAACATGCACGAGAAGTTTGGAAATTAATGAAGTTATTAGGAGTAATTAGGGTTATTAAGTTTTAAATTAACCACTAAGGAAAATCTATAATCAATATTAAATCAAAAACAATTTTATTGGATTCTCCTCTGAAGTATCTTTAAAATGAACCTGATGTATTTTTTGAATCTTCTACAATCAGTTATAAATTTAGGAAGTTTTTATTAATTTAAGTGATTTTTATGAATTCTACTAATTTAAATTATTAAAATAAATCATTTGACACTCAAAATTCAATATATTTTAATACAAAGGTAATTTTGATGGAAGGTTACCTCACCGAGGATGATTTCAGGTGGTGACTCAGTGAGGGGGAAGAATCCTTGACCGAGCTTAGATCACATTGAAATGATGTTTCCTTCATCATCATCATCCCTTAATTTTGGAGTATTTCTCCAAAATGAAGTGGATGTGATTTCTAATGACTTTGGGAGCTCTAGGAGAGGGAGAATGGAAAGAATGAGGGTTTCTTTCAACCACTAAAGCATTAGAATAAAAAGTGAAGTAAAATGAACTAAAATCCACTTTTTGTTTAAAATTTTGGCTCCAAACTCATGTCATTTGGCTTGGGGTGGTTGGGAATGGAAGAGAATCATCGTAGGTTGCTCTTGATGGTTGGCTAAGGCATGGAAAGTGGCATCCATGAAGGACAAGTGGGTGCCCTAGCCAAAGGGAGGTGAGTGTCCTTCATGCCAAGTGTTCCAATGGGAGAGGTGAGGTGATTTTACCTCCCATGAGTCATGGCAACCACTCCTTGGGTCAAAAAATCAATATCCTTGGTGCCTATGTGGACTAATGGATGAGTGCCAAGTGAAGAGAAAAGTGACCACTTGGGAAAGTGTCTTTTCTCATGGAATCTTGACCAAGGGCAAAGTGGTCATTTGACATTGAATTTGCTTTGGGCAGATTTTAAATAAGTCAAAAGTAAGTTGGACCAAATTTTATGTCATTTGAAGTTCAATTGGTTTAATTTGATTAAATTGACCCATTTCAAATCGGTCAAAATGGGTTAGGTTGACCAATTGGTTAAATTAGGTCAAACCAAGAGTTGGGTCAAGTTAAAATGGCTATTTGGAGTATATTGGTTCAATAGTTTTTAATTTGGTTTAATTTGGATTTAATTTATATTTTGGCCAATTTGATCCTTTAAGTCAATTTAAGTTGTTGATCGATTTGACCCAATTGACCAAATTGGCTTGAATCATAGATTGGTTTGAGTTCGGTTGATCATTTGGAATGGATTGGTATCTTTGTTTCCAATCAATTTGGTTTATATTTGATTTTGGCTTGATTTGACCTTTTAGGTCAAGTTGGGTTCATGATCAATTGGGCTAAGTTTGCTCTAAATGGCCAATTGGCCAAATTGGGTTTAATTAAGGCTTTGGTCAAGTTCAATAATTAATTTGGAGTGAAATTGAGCCATTGGTTGCACTCAATTGGGTTTTGGTTGCAATTTGGCTAGTTTGGGTTCATGTGGGTTAAAGGGTTGACTTGGTCAATAGGCTTGGTTGACTTGGTTTGACCCCATTTCATGATAATTTATTAACCTATGATGATCAAAAAGTATCACATGAAGTATGGATTGGCTTAATTTATTTTGATTTGGGTTGAATTGAATTTTGGTTCATGTAGGTCAAATTGGCCACTTTGGATCAAGTGAGCCAATTGAGTTTAGTTGGCTTGATCAAGGCTTGATTCAAGTTTGGTTGAACTCACATATGGATTTATGATTGAAATATAAATCAATTTACAAGTGATCCAAGTCAAATGAGTTTTGATTTATTTGACAATTTCAAGTCAAAAGGGTGAACATGAGTTTGACTTAGCTTGATTTTGAATTTGGTTTTGGTTTGAGGATTGAAGTTTATGTTTATATTTGGATTCATGATTGAAGGATTGATTGAATCATGAAGAAAAATCAAGAGTTTGGCTTGATTTGAGTTTGATTTGGTTAATTTTAAGAATTTTACTTGAAATGCTTAGGTTGGATTTTGGTTGAATTTGAGTTTGAGTTTTGAATTTGGTTTTGGATATTTGAATTTATAATTCATTTATATTTGTGAATATAAATGAGAATATAAATGGGTTATGAGAAAATTTTTTGAATTTGAATTTATTTGGATTTGATTTGAGCTAAGTCCATAAGATAGAATCAAAGGGCTTAGGAAAGATTTTTGGAATTTGAATTTGAGTTTTGGATCATGGGTTTCAATTATTTGGAATGAATTTGAGTTTAGGTTAGGTTGGAATTGATTTTTGATTTAATTTGGAGTTTGACTTGAAGGAAGGAAGTGAAGAATGTGATTTAATCTATTGGGTAGGCAAATTTTCCTAACACCCCTAAGGCATGATCTATTCCTATGGTTAACTCTTCTAAGTTTATAGGGCTAGGTTAATTGTCCACCTAATCACTAGATGTGTCCTAAGACTAAGGAATTCTTAAAGTATAAGAGAAGTCTTATGTCTAAGATGGAGGAATTGAGAGCTCATTCTAAAAATGAGGTTGACGGGATGGTTTGGTGATTAAATAATAAATAAAAAAAGCCTAATTATATGTTTAATCGCCATGTCCGCAAAGATGTTCTTTCCACATGGTGCGAAGAGATTGGGCCTTTAACTTATCACATCGTAGACCCACATCAGGGGAGGCGCTACCTGCTTTCTCCTCAGTCATCCAATCAAGGATCGGACAATTGAGATTAAAGCCACAGTTCTAAAGGGTGAAACATGGGATGCTACGTGTTTTAATCTCAGCCATCCATCCAAAATGCATGGATGGATGGCCAGAGATTCATCCCTGTAATTCCCTATGAGCAATGGAGACCGTCCCTCTTCTAGGGCAAGATCCGAGCTCGATTGAGCTTGGATTGGGCTAAAATTTAGCCTACACCTTTATCATACAATGGAGATCATATCCAACAGCTAGTTTATCATGCAATGAAAATTCCTTTCATAAAGCTCCACACTATGGTTAGATTAAGATTGGAAAAATGGTTTACCACAGGTGATCACCAGTGTTGATTCCTTGGAGAAGCTCGCCTAGTGGAGCTTTGATAGTTTGAGGTCTTAAGTTGGGTGGTTGCTTCTAGAGGCCAACTCCACCTTGAACTCCTTGCAACTTTGATCGAACTAGCACCCCTTTTTCCTTTGGAGCTTGGGAAAGAGCTTAGACAAGTTCGATTGGGGTCCCTGAGGGAGCTTGCAAAGGGAATTGGGCTAATTTTAAGTGTGGAGTGAGATTGGATTTTGGTTTTCTTCCCCTATTTTTAGCTTGAGAAATTGAGAAATGGGAAGTTCAAACTCTCTAGGAAGCTTGAGAAGAGTAGGCGATGAGTTCCTTTGCTTCAATCAATTAGCAAGAGTGAAGATTGAGTTGAATTAGGGGGAGTATATCTCCCCCAAGAGAAATCAAACAACTGCAAGCCTCCTTGCCATTTTGATCCAATTGCTTATGCCATGGGTTAGTCATTTAGATGTCTTTGAATTGATTTTGGCCAAGGAAGAAGTGGGTGAGGTGGCCATGTGCTTGAATTGAGTGGAAGGAGGATTCCATGTGCTCCATCATGTGGTTGTTTGGCCATTGGGCTAGGTTGGCTGACCCAAACCCATTTTGGTGCACCACACCCCTAGTGTTCACTTGATCCACTAAGAGGGTGCCGAGTGGTTATGGAGAGGATTTGACCAAATTCCAAGTGGATTGGCCAAAATTTACCCTATGGCCTAGGGTAAAATGGTCATTTGACCTTAATTTTAGTTTGGGCATATTTGGTATGATGAGAAAATAGGTTTGGCCAAGTTTCATTGAATTTGGAGTTGGTTTGATGTGATTTGGCTGGTGTTGACCCATTTAGGTCAAAATGGGTCAACTTGGGTCAAGTTGACCAATTTGTCAAATAGGTCAAACCAAGGGTTGAGTCAAGTTCATCTGACCATTTAAAATATTTTGGTGGCTTCGATTTGATTCAATTTAGTTGAGGTTTGAATTTGGTTCAAGTGAGTTCATTTAAGTCAAATGGGTCAAGCTGACCAATTTGACCCATTTGACCTATTTGGGTTAGGTCATGGGTTGGTTTAGGTTTAGTTGGTCATATGAAATGGATTGGTATCTTTGTTTCCAATCAATTTTGGTTAAGTTTGAATTTGGCTTCAATATGACCCTTTAGGCCAAGTTAGATTCAAGGTCAATTAGCAAGTAGGTATAGTTGGCTAATTGAGGCTTTGGTCAAATTCAACAATCATTTTGGGATGAACTTGACCCATTGGTTTCAATCAATTTGGCTTAGATCAAATTTTGACACATTTTGACTTTTAGGTCAAGTTGGGCCAACTTGGGTCAAGTGGCCAATTGGGCTAGGTTAGGCTCAAATGTTGACTTGGTCAAGCTCAAACATTGATCATGAATGAACTTAGATCTTTGGTTTCAATCAATTTGGCCAATGGTGGATTTTGGCTATGTTCATTTTGGCTAAGTGTTGACTTGGTCAACCCTTAAGTTTAACTTGGTTTAACCTAATTGATCATCTCATTATGACTATTGATCATGATGAGATGCTTTGGTAGGCTTAGTTCAATCTAATTTGGTTAGGATTAGAATTTGGCTCATAAGGGTATTTTAGGTCACTTTGGTTCAAGTGAGCCTAAGTAGGTCAAATGGCTTGGTCAAAGCTTGATTTGAGTTTGGTTGAACTCACATATGGACTTATGAATGAAATATAAATATATTTACAAGTGGTTTGAAGTCAAATGGGTTTGATTTATTTAATAATTTCATGTTCAAAGGATGAACATGAGATGGATTTTAACTTAATTTTGAATTGAGTTTTTGATAAGTGTTTGAAGTTTGTATTTATATGTGATTGAAGGATGGATTGAATCATGAAGAAAATCAAGAGTTTGGCTTGATTTGAAATTGATTTGGCTAAGTTCATGATTTTCACTTGAAAGGCTTAGGTTAGATTTTGAATGAATTTGAGTTTGATTTTGGATTTGGTTTTGTTGTTTGAATTTATATTTCATTTATATATGTGAATATAAATGAGAATATAAATGGGTTATGAGAAAACTTCAAGGATTTGAAGTGATTTGAATATGATTTAAGCTAAATCCTTAAGAGAGGATTAAAGGACTTAGGAAAGATTTGGAATTTTGTATTTGAATTTTGGATTTAGTTTGATTGATTTGAATTTATATTTCATTTATATACATGAATATAAATGAGAATATAAATGGGTTGTGAAAAAATTTTATGAATTTGAGATGGTTTGAACTTGATTTGGGCTAAATTCTTAAGAGGAAATCAAAGAACTTAAGAAATATTTTAAACTTGGAATTTCAATCATTGGTTTCAATCATGGGTTTCAATCATGGATTTCAGTCATATAGAATTGATTTGAGTTTGGAGAAAATAAATTAGGCTGGAAGATTGACGTTTATTTAATTTGGAGTTTGACTTGAAGGAATGATGTTTAGAATGTTCTTTAAGCTATAGGGTAAGGAAATTTTCTTAATACTCCTAAGGAATGACCTATTCCTATGGCTGCTAAGTCTCTAGTATCTGAGGCTATATATGTGTCTTAAGACTAAGAACTCTTAGTGTCTAAGAGAAGTCTTATGTCTAAGAGGGAGGGGTTGAGAGCTCATTCTAAAAATGACATCAAAATTTATTTAATTTGAAAGAGACTAAAGTCCTAAACACACTAAGAGACTAGAGCATGAGTGGTATGAGCATATGACTTAATCTATAGATGCAAAATCATTTCAAATTTTATTTCATTTTAGACACATCATTTTGATAGAGGCTTTAGGATTTCTTATGCCTAAATGCATGATGAAATAGGTTATGGGTCAAATCAGTTAGAAGAAGGTAAGCCCTCACAGTCAAGCATTCCTTTATCGCAAGGGATGGAGATCTTTCATGTTCAAGAGAGAAAGAATATGCATGCATGATATGAAACATACAACCATACAGCTAAAGGGTTGCTAAATCTTTTAATTATCTTATTTATGTCTTAGGCTATATGATGAGGTTATGAGTTGTTTAAAATTAAGTTATGAGTGATTAGTTTGGTAGAAAAGTTATTATTATCCTAAGAGCCTAATCGTATCCAAGCCATACATTAAAGAATCAATCATTTAAGAAACTATGGAAAGCATGCCATCCTAATGCATAATGTAAACATAACTTAAAACAATTATATAAACTATCATAAAAGAAAAAAAGGCCGGTGCACTCGGGTACTGTCGTACAACCCAAAGAGAGAAGATGGGTAGCCAAGTTCTACCCTTATACAACCTGGAATATGAAAGAATAATTATAATTGTATTAAATGCTATGGGGTCTTCTTTCTTCATATCTCCATTTTTGATTTTGGTTCCTTCCTTGATTTGGATGGTGCTTGGTTCAAAGGCATCACACGGCACCCCAGGACAAAGCCTTCTATCCATGGCTCATCCCAATCCCCCAAAGCACTAATCCTAATTCCTATTGTAAAAATTATACTTATGTGGGAAAAGTAAATCTAGCTACACTTGCAAAATGGAGGTTAGCTAAATATACAAATAATCCCAAGCTACTGTATTTATAATTTGGACTTAGCACTCTACACATGGGTAACTAAGCTCACCTATCCTAACTTGAATTATGCTTAAGGATTTAAGCAATCTGTAAAAAAATCATTCACCTTTATTTTTAAGCATTCCTTAAGCATAATCACATGCAGAGAACATGATTATGCTAATATTGGCCTATCATCTAGTCTACGAAGCATACACCCTAATATCTAATCTAAAATAATACATCATGAAAGAAAGATACATCAGATCATACACCATCCTAACTTAGAGCTAGAAGTGGTGACTTAATTCTAATGTGTGTATTAAGCCTTGTGTGATAAGTCTTGTTAGGCATTAGTGTTGTATTTTCTATGTGTAGAAGGCTTCAATTTAACATGAAAGGTTGATTTCACTTGAAGTAGTTTAATTGATTTGAGAATTTTAATTTGTGTTTTCTTTTGTTTCATTTGATTACAATTAACAACTAAGTCGTATAAAGAGAGGAAAAGAGGATTGCCCTCTTTCATCCCTACCTTAACTCACTTTCTAAAGTATATTAATTTAATTTCGTTCCTTTTAGTAAATCGTATTAATTGATTTAATTATTCTTAAGTTTAGGTTTACTTTAAATAATCCTATTCAAAATGAAAGCCATCTTAAGATTAACTTAATTTAATTACTACCACATGACATATATTAAATCAATCCTTTCCATCACATGTAACATGATTATGATTTAATCTAAGTGTATTTATACATACACATATTTTAGCACACTTAAATGATGAATGTATGTGTATGTTTAAGATTTATATTTTTTAATTGAATTATTTAACATATTAATTTAAAACTTTATCCAAATTCTTATACAAAAATGACATAAGAATGAAATTAAATAGGCATGAGCCATTGTTAAACCAGGGAAGTGAGGTAATCAAATGACCTCCTTGGAGTTAGCTAAACCCTCAGATTCTCGGGATGTCTAGACTATATACCCATTTGCATTGAAACATATGTAAATTAGTATACATGAACATAGAAAGTAAGCTCTAAATCATATGTCGAATTAATTCAACAACTTAGTCAATTATGAATGCATGCAATTTTAATGTAAAATGGGATTTTCATTCACTAATCACATATACATATACATGTACAAAGATATAGGCAAGTACTTATCATTGTTAAACCAGGGAAGTGAGTAATCAAATGACCTCCTTGGGGCTAACTAAAGCCTCATATTCCTGGGATGTCCAAACTATAAACCTACTTTTCTTGGACACACATGGATGTATACATAAATGGGAGAAAGAAAGCCATGCATAGATTGAATTTTTTATCATATATATATATATATATATATATATATATATATATATATATATATATATATGAATTAAAACTCTATCCAAATTCTAATGTTAAAATACATAAGAATGAAATCAAAAAATGCCATTGTTAAACCACAAGTGAGGTAATCAAATGACCTCCTTGGAGCTAGCTAAAGCCTCGTGTTCTTGGGATGTCCAGACTATATACCCATTACCATTCAATATTATATAAATCAACACATGAATAGAGGAAAAAGAACTCAAAATTCATTCACTTAAGCTATAAGCACATGCATTACTTATGTATTTATAACTAGCATCATAACAAATATTATTATTCATTTATAAGCTTTTAAGTAATACATTTAGATTTAATAGTAATAATAGCAACACATATATTAAATTAAATCAACAAATGCAAGCTTACATAAAGGAAATCCATTTTATTTTACTTGATTTTGAAAAGATGGATGCATGAATTCAGATGACATACCAAATTTAACATGATTGGAAAGTGGATAATCAAATATAAGCATGTGATTCATTCAACCAAGCTAGTTCTTAAGGACAATCAAATCAAATCAAATTATTTAAAGCAAACCAAAGCTCTTTTATTAATTAAGTTTTGGATTTGATTTGATGAGAAATCATCACTTGCTATTTTAAACCCATTCCCACATTAATGATTTGATTTAATTTAAGGAAATGTAATTAAGTTGATTTTATGGGTTAATTAAGTTGAACCCATAATTAAATGAATTAATTACCCTTACGTTTGTCACCTTAAAGTAATTAACTAAATAATTTTGAGCTAATATGATATGCATGGAAAATAAACTTTCAATGATCCTAGAAATAAAATAGGCCAAATGCAATCTCATGATTAATAGTTAATTAGATTAAGGCAATTAATTACTCATAGGTTTTCCAACATGTGACTAACCATAATTTCATTAAACTCCTTTAGGTTTTAAACAAAGATCTACCCCATGATTTAATTAATGTTTGATGTGATTATAATTTCAATTTGATTAAGTTATTTAATTAATTAGTTAAATCTTAATTAATTTCATTTTAAAAAAGGGTGAAATGAACTTAGGAAAGGGGTCCCAACCCTATTCCTTAGTTCACTTACTATTAAATAATGATTAATAGAATTAATTAACCAATTTGTTATTGTTCATAGGATTAATTAAACATTAATAACTTAAAAGAGTAGTTTAGGTTTAATTAGTCAATTTTTTGAATTAAGTGAGCAATAAATCCCAATAAAATTATGGGAGGTTGAGGTCATCCTATTAAATTAACCCACAAAATTTGGGATTAATTGCTCAAGTAATTAAGGAGTAATTAAACTAATCAATTTTGTAAATAAACTATAATTACTATTTAAAATTAGTTAAGATCATTTTTAATTAATTCTCCTTTGAAATATCTTTAAAATGAGTATTTATTTACATTTTTTTTAGTTCTCCATGATTTTTTAAGATTTTTAGAAGTTTCAGCCATTAAAAATGATTAATTAAGCTTAATTACCTAATCCTGTTGGCGCCACATGACACGTTGATGTGGCGCGCTTTCCACATGGCATTACAGGATTGGCTACATAAAACTTATCTCCAACTATGGTGGTGGCATGCTCATCGTCGTCAATCTTGATTCAACTATGATTAATCTCATAAATTAATAGGATTAAATCAGATCAATCTAGCTGATCTAATCATGACCGTCCATTCTGATCATGCGGAATGGAAGATGCATGAACTAACATCATATGAGTGAGGGAGAATGGAGTCTCTGCCATTGCTCACTTGATCTGATCTTACTTGAGCTCAGATCAACTCCAAAAGGATCTCACACCTTCACGACATTAATCAGAGGGATCTAATGGTCAAGATCACATGAGATGCAAGTTTTCTTCAAAGAGCTTCAACCTAATTTTTCCTAAGGATCAGTTTTGGAAGCATACCTCACCAGATCTCAAGATTGGCAGCTTGAACAATTGAGGAAGCTTCATCTAGTGGAGATGAAGCCATGTTGAGCAGCAATTGGATTAATTCCTTGATGTTCACTCAAAAGGCCATGAATTAATGATTTAGTGCTCGCTTTGATCAAATCCCACCTAGCTCAAAAGCTTGGGAGATGATTCATTCTTGCTCACGAGGCCTAGGAAGGTGCAAAGTTAGTTTGAGTTTGATGGAGAAATAGGGAAGTTAGGTCAGAAATGGGAGTGTCCTGTTTTGAAACAGAGAGGAATGGCATTTTCTAATTGAAGAATGAGCTTGGGAGCTTAGAGAATGGCTTTAGCGGCTTGACTTGGGTAGCTATGGATTTTTGGAATGATTTTTGTATGTGTTTGAGTAGAAATGACGGGGTGTATACCCCCTCTTCATCTTGATTGGATGGTGGGATCCAGTTTGGCTTTTAGTGGCCATCCAACCATCTCAGGGAGTAGTGGGTTGTAGGGAGGGGGTGAGTTGGCTTAGTTTGGTTGGTTGAAGGTGTGGAGGTGGCTACCAAGGATGAATCATGTGTCCTATGGGTTTTAAATGCTCCAATTAGGAGGGTGAGGTGATTTCACCTCCCATGGGCCATGGCCAACCCAACCACCCCTTGGGTTAGGTTGGGCAGTGTCCTAGGTGCCTAGGTGGACCATTGGGAGAGTACCAAGTGGCCAAGTAATGGAAATGACCACTTACATGGGTGATTTGTCTTATGTTATGCCCTTGACCCAAAGGTAGAATGATCATTTAGCATTGGATTTGATTTGGGTAGATTTGCAATAAGCCAAAAGTGGGTTAGCCCAAATTTCAAGTCAATTGGATTTGATTTGGTTAGGTTAGCCTCAATTTGACTCATTTAGGTCAAATTGGGTTAGTTAGTCAGTTGACCAATTGGTCAAATTGGGTCAAACCAAAGGTTGGGTAAAGATCATATGATCATTTGGGATGTTTTTGTTCAATTGGTTTGGTTTAGTTTGGCTTAGATTTGATTTTGGCTCATTTGAATTCATTTAGGTCAAATGGGTTAAGTTGACCAATTTGACCAAATTGGTAAAATTGACTAGGGTTGGATGTTGGTTTGGGTTTAGTTGACCAATAGAAGATTATTGTAGGCTTTGATCTCAATTAATTTGGAGTTGGTTTTCTTTAGACCAACTTGAATATTTAGGTCAATTTGGGGTCAATTTAATTCAATTGGGTCCAATCATGGCTTTGGTCAAGTTCAACAATTAATTTAGAATGAACTTGAGCCATTAGTTACAATCAAGTTGGTTTATATTTTGATTTGACCTAATTTGATCTTATAAGTCAATTTGGGTCAACTTGGCTAAAAAAGGACCAATTGGGTTTGGTTTCACTCAATTGATGATCAAGTCATATTCAAATAATGATTTTGATTTGGTATGAAACATTGGTTTCAAGGGATTTGAATCTTAGGTTACAATTTGGCTAGTTTGGGTTCATATGAGTTAAGGGGTTGACTTGGTCAAATGACCAATTTGACTTGGTTTGACTCAATTTGTGATGATCAACCTAGGGTGATCAACAATCATGATGGGAGGTTTTGATGGGCTTGGTTCAATCCAATTTGGGAAGGATTAGAACTTGGCTCAAATAGGTCAATTGGCCACTTTGGGTCAAGTGGACCAATTGGGTTTAGTTGGTTTGATTTTGGGCTGAGTTTGATTTAGTTGAGTTTATATATGGATTTGGGATTGATATATATATTCAATTATTGGGTTCAAATGGGTTTTGGTTCATTTAAACATTTCAATTCAAATGGGTTAAGTTGGGTTTGATTTGGGTTTATTTGGTTTAGCTTGATGATTGTAGATTTCATTTATATTTGTGAATATGATTGAAGGCATGATTGATTCATGAGAAAATCAATTGAATTTGGGTTTTGGAATGATGGAATTTGGCTAAGTCCATGGAGTTGAGTCATGTGGCTTAAGTTTGGATTTTGATTTGGTTTGATTTAATTTTGATGATTTAAATGTATTTTTCATTTAAATTTGTGAAGATGATTAAAAATATGATTGATTTGTGAGAAAATCAATTGAGTTTGACTTAATTTGGATTAAGATTTGGCTAAGTCTGTGGGATAGGTTATATGGCTTAGGAAGGGTTTTAATTTAATTTAATTTAGTTTCATTTAGTTTTGATCATTTGAATGTAGATTTGATTTATATTTAGGAAGATGATTGAAAATATAAAATGATTATGAGAAAATCAATTGATTTTGGATTGATTTAGATTAAAATAGCTAAGTCGTGGGATAGGTCATATGGCTTAGGAAGGGTTTCAAGTTTGGATTTGATCTTCAATCATTTGGTTTTGAATTTGGGTTTGGATTTAGATTTGAATTTGATGTTTGAATTGAACTTGATGTTTGGCTTGAGAAGGTGAACATGGATTTGGGTTGTAGGGTAGGTGGATTATCCTAATCCCTAAGGCATAACCTAACCCTATGGTTAACCCTTCTAAGTCTTTAGGCTTAGGTTAAGTGTTTACCTAATTGTTAGAAGTGTCTTATGACTATGGAAGTCTTAGTATCTAGAAGACTCCTAAGTCTAAGATGGGAAGATTGAATCCACACTCCAAAAGTGTGGTCAATAAGCCTTAGGCTCCATAGTGTTGCCCTTGGAGATAGATGATTGGAAGATCGAAGCCAAGTTTCACATTATATACTCAGATACATCTTTCAAAGCTTTTCTTGGGAGACCACAGATACATGAGAACAACATAGTTCCATCTTCTCTACATCAGTATATGAAGTTTGTCAGAGGTGGGATCATCTATTATGTCAAAGGAGATCTCAAGTCATTTACAGTTCATGAGGTCGATATATGAGGATGCGACTACTACCTCCCTCAAAGTCAACAAGTCTATTCTCATGAACTTGGCCAAAGTTTAAAAAAAAGAAAAAAAGAAAAGAAAGAGAAAAAGATAAAAGAAAAGAAGAGAAAATGAAAACGAAAATAAAAGGGAGCGAAAATAGACTTGGAGGATGAAGTGGAGCCTGACATTAGATTCCATCCACAGTTCTTACTCCATTTGAACATATGGGTAGGACAACCTGACCTCCACCACGCAAAGGAAAAGGCTAGTTCAGAGGCAGTCCCAAGGGTGGAAAACCTCCTAATTGGTCATCTAATAGAAGAAATATCCCAGCTACCAAGAGTATAGTTATTATCCATATAAACTTAGAATCTAGTTCATAGGATAAGTATTTTATGGTTAGCATACCAGCCAGCTCTTCTCAGTAGTAGATTCCCTTAGAGGTGGCACTTAAGCCAGATAGCAATGAAGACCAAGCTCCAAAGCAAAGCATAAGTTTATTCAAGTCTATATGTGAAATAGTTAGGCATCGGTTGGGAACCTTAGCTCTAACCCCACTTTCCTCTCAAAAAGTTGAAGGTTTGGTAGTTAAGGAAGCCCCTAAGTCATCCATAGGTGTGAAGACTCACAAGTTCTTTTTGGGAGCATCATCCTTAAGTCAAGAAGTTAATGTAGAACTTGAGGATGATTCATATAAAGATTTAATAGAATTACCTTTTGGTTGGTACTCGCCTTGTGTTCATAATTTAGCAAAGAAAGGGTTAATCCCACATACTTGGTGAAAGCATAAGTTAGACTACTTCAAAAGAATATGGAAGAATAAATACAAAATCTCCCAATCAAAACCAAGACTAGGATTCTACATCTAGCTGATGATGATGACTCTAGCCATCACCAATCATTTGAAATATGATAGTTCTTTTCAAATCACATTAACTCATATGAGGAGCTATGCTTAGAAACTGGATGATCTAGATGATTTTGAAGTAAAAGATGCACTGCCAGAGTTCAAAGAAGAGTTCAAGGCAACCATCGACGAGCTCAAGGAAATAAACTTAGAAACTGAAGAAAATCCATGCCTAATATACATCTATTGTTTTTTGAATGAAATTGAAATTAATGACTTTGTTAGGCTATTCATGAAGTTTAAGGACTACTTTGCATGGAGTTATGAAGAGATGCCTAGATTGGCTCCTGACATAGCAGTTCATAAACTAGCAAAAGAGCATACTGCTAACCTTATCAAGCAAGCTCCTAGATGCATGCGATTAGACATAGAACAATAGGTCATTTATGAAGTCAAGAAACTGATTGATGCTAGCTTCATCTGGAAGAAAAATACCCTACCTGGTTAGTCAGCATCATCTCACTTAAGAAAAAGAATGGCCAAATTTACATATGCCAATTTTAGGGATTTAAATAAGGTATGTTTAAAAGATGAATTTTTATTACTAATGTCAGAGATGATAGTGGTCATTGCCTCATCTCATGCAGACTTCTCTTTCATGTATGGCTCATCTGGATATAACCAAATAAAGGTAGCCCCTAAAGATGAAATAAATACTACTTTATGAATCCTGATTGAAATCTATTGCTATATACCGGTGGGCTATCACTCAAATCTTCAATGAACTCATTCATCATCAAGTCGAGTGCTATGTTAATGATCTCATGGTCAAAAAGTAGAGAAAAAGATAACCATCTCTTTGACTTGAGAGTAGTTTTCAAATAGTTAAGATAATTTAACCTCAAAATGAACCTTTGAAGTGTGCATTCATAGTAGCTTCAAGGAAATTCCTTGGATTTGTTATCCAACACCAGGGAATTAAAATTAATTCAAAGAAGATTAAGGTGATATTAGAATTACCACCCTCTAAAAGTTTAACTCAACTTAGATTATTCCAAGGGTGGTTATCTAAGATGCTTTATATCCAACCTATTAGAAAGATGACATTCTCTAACTTGTCAAAAGGATGGCAAGTTCAAGTGGCATGATAAGTGCGAGCATGCCTTCTTCAGAAATCAAGCATTACGATGGCGTTGCCGTTCTAGTGGCCCTATCAGGGCAAGCTCATACTTTACTCTGCATTAGATGACTCCTTAGTGCTTTGTGCTTTGAAAATGCATAATAAGAAGGAAAATGCACTATACTAGCCATCATCTAATTTGAGGTATTATCCACCCATTTAAAATCATTGCTAGCTTTAATCTTTGCATCCCAAAAGCTACAACACTACATGCTTCCTCATAAGGTGAACTTAATCTCTAAGATTAATCCACTACGTATCTCATGATGTATGCTATGGATGATTGGCAAGATGATCCATGATCTTTCTTACCTTTGTACCTCCATAAAGAAAGGACTAATTCTTAGTAGACACCCACTTCCTCGACTCTCTTAGTGATGATCTCCCGATGAACAAATCATGAATTTAGGGATACTACCATTCGCTAAGATGTACTTTGATGGTGGCTTCCTCTCAAAGAGGAGAAGAACCACAATCTATTATTCCAAGAAAGGCAAGGGTAAGAATAGTTCTCTTAACTCAGTGATGTGATGAGATTCTCATCATCTGTCCAATCCTTGTACCAACAACAATATGAGGCTATTCGTGCAGGAGTTACATTACTCAGAAAGCATCTGAACATCATCTTGATTCTCATTATCAACCAATCTTGGGTCTATAAGGTTATAAAGCCTAAGCTCCATCACTACCACAAGTACACCATGGAGTTGTTGCCCCAAATCCTAGAGGTTACCATTTATAAGATTCCTCAAGAGAGAACATCATATGCTTTAGCCAAGCTTGAGGTTGGCATGTCAGGAGGATGAGTTCATATCAATAAAGGTCCAAAATAGACAAGTCTTATCCCTTGTGATATTAAACTCATCAAAAGTACTCTCTTGAAGGGAGGTTGCCATTGCCAAGAAGGATGAGGAGTTGGGAGGCAACAATTCATGGATTACCTAAATAAATGTAAACTACCTTAAGAAGTCCCAAGTCCATCGATGAAGCAGAGTACTTTATGCTCTTGGATGGTGTCTTATGATCTTTCGATCATATATGGTTATGTTGTAGACAAAATGAAGCCCATAAGATCATGGTACACCGAGATTATGTGGAGCCAACCCATCCGGTAAGATGAAAGCCAAGATCAGAGACTAGGATACTCTTCAATGATTAAATATTACATGGATATGGCAATGCCACCAATTTCAAATACATGGTGTGGTCCTACACCAACCACCCAACATTCTACCTACATTGGCCTCATGGCCATTCAAGTGTTAAATTGCATAGGTTGATTGATCCTCCTTCTTTCAAGGATTATCAATTTATCTTAGCTACTACTGGCTACTTTTCTAAATGGCCGAAGGTGATTCTACTTAGAGATGTCACAGCTTAGCATGTGCTCCAGCTTTTTAAGAACCATATCGTATATAGGTTCAGAGTGCCTTGATGAATTATATCTGATAATGTTATTGCATTCAAGAGTACGGAGATCAACAACTTTGCCTAGAGACACAGCATAGATTGGAGATATTCTACCATCAACTACCCAAGGAAAAATGGCTTAGCGAAGCCTTCAATAAAACTCTCATCCAAATATTAGAAGATCAACAACAAAGCTGGCATGGCGGTTAGTTGAAGCCTTGTGGGCCTACCACACCACATATAGAACTCTAACTCTCTACTCCTTTCTCCTTTGTATGTGGTTGCCTACCATTAGAAGTCCAACTCCCATCACTTAGGATAGTTGTGGGTAGCAAGATCACAATAGAGCAGAACACCAAGTTGCGGTTAGAAGAGCTCGAAGGTTTGGAGGAGAGATGCTTGGTCATGAAACCTCAAGTGTACAAAGCTAAAATAATTTAAGCTCACAACAAGTTGGTCCATCCTAGAGCTTTTTTAAGTAGGAGAGCTTATTTTTTAGTTCTAGAGATTATTGCTTGTAAGATGGGAGGCAAGTTTGAACCCACTTGGGAAGGCCCTTTTTTGCCATAAGAAGGCCTAGTAGGATCTTATCCTTATTCATAAGGGAGAGCACTCAATGCTTCTAATTAATGGGCTCTACTTAAAGAAAATTATAAATCATGTTTGAAAATAATTATCATCAATGAAAATTCTATTTTGAATTCAATCTCTTCCATGTTGAAAGTATTCTTATTTGCATCACCATGATGTGTTTTGGGTAGGTGTAAAGAACCAGTGTCCTATCATTCATTGACACAATACAAATACACATAAATATATAAAATAAACATATATCTTTTATCGCAACTCTGAGTTGAGATAATGCCCCCAGTGACACTCACTCGAAAAGCTCTAGGTTGGGTACTACCTGTCACCCAGTCATCTTCTTGCTTTGAGGATGTAAGTTTTCTATACTTTCCTTCCTTACTTTACACAGGATGAGCCTTGTTGGTAGGCCTTCTTGCCTATGGGTAATCTTATGTTGGCTTCATTTAAGAGGATGTGAGTTTCTATGCTTTTCTTGGATTAAGCCTTCATAATTGGGTTGAGTATATTTGATGTTTAAGATAAGTCCTCCTTCTCTCTGCTTCAAGTTTGGGTCAGTCCTTCTTTAGGGCTCCCTTAGTAGTCACTAGGTTAGATAGCATCATCCCACTATGATCAATTTTTCTTGGAAAGTTGTAAGCTGACTTTCTTTCCAGATTGATCATTTGCACCAGCACCTTGGTTGGTTGGTTCTCACTATCTGAAACACCACTCATATTGACAAATACACCTTAGGTTGGTTGGTTCTCTTTTTCATGGCGATGCAAGTCTACATGCTTTCTCCTTGAGTTGGCCCACCTATAGGCTTTCTTTTCCATGGCTCGGATAATGTCTCTCCACCTTTGGGCACTATATTTGGATCACATGTGACCCAATTTAGACACTACGAGTTACTATCAGTTGGACCCTTTCTTTAACCACCACCCATGGATGTGATTCTCTTTTTGTCTAGTAAATCGAGTCAATGCATAACACCCCTTTCTCGATTTCCAACACATCCATAGATATAAGAAAATATATATTCACTTGTTGATTAGAAGGACACCCTAGCAATACCTTTTCTAAGCATCCTCTCTTTAGGCGTCGTAAAACTCCCTATAGAAATTGACTACTCTTGTGATATAAGTCCGACATTCTCTAGTCACCCAAGTCGGTTTGTTATGCTACCAATCACCCAGTTTTTTTCTAAAGATGTAAGTGCACTTCTTCTAGCATTGCCATTGCACAGAAAGGCAATCCGAGGTTGGCTAGCTCCCCACTTGACTATCCCTTTGGATTTGTAAATCGAGATAGGACAAGTCCATATAGCCCTTCTTAGTGGGTCCATCGCAACATGGTCCATAAAATAAATCTATCAAATTTGACCAAGCTCATATCCTAGCCAATATGCCCTCTTAAAATCAAACTAAACCAAACAAACCATATCAAATCACATGAAATTAAGATAAAATTAATCGACTACTTTTGAGTTGACATAAGTCCCAGTGACATTCACTCAATAGTCACCTAGGTCGATTTGATTTATTGTGCATTCAACAGTCACCCAGGTTGTTCATCACTTTGGAAGATGTAAGTCTTGCCTTCTTCTTAGCGTCTTTTCTAAAGGAAACCCCCTTAGCTAGCTACCTACCCAGTAGACTATCCCTTTGGATTTGTAAACAAGAGAGAAAAGTCAAAGATATAGCCCCTTCTCAATGGGTAAATCACACCCCAGTCTATACATTAACTCAAACTAAATTAAACCCAATCTAATTTTCCTAGTGGATCCCAAATCATATATAAACAAGTCAAGCAAAAACAAATTCAAAAAAACCTCCCCGGTGGAGCCAAATTAAACCAACTCCCCAATAGAGTCTAAATCAAAGAAATCCAACAAACTCTTATTCCCGGTGGATACATCCCCAAACAAATCTATGAAATCAAACTCAAATCCCAATCCCGATGGATAGCGAACTTGCTTCCCAGGGAAGGTTCATATCCCATCCCTTGAGCCCATATCTCTAGATATGCCTCCACATCAATTAAAACATAATAAATTAAAGTCAATTTGATCTTAATCCCTAGTGGATTATAAATTCTTATCATATCTTTTTTCCTCATATAATCAAATCAAATTCAAACTTTATCCCAGATTTTCTTCTTCTATGCCTCGACATGACCCTCATGTCATGTCAATATGCATGTTCCCCTAGCGGATCTCCCTCCAAGTCCTTGACATAGAATGCTCTTCAAATCTTATTTATTCTCTTATGCACACCTTTAATACTTCAACCAAAAGCCTAATAATGTATTCATTCAAATTACATCATCTTAACATTATAATCAACATTTTATGATTTGTGAGGTGCAAGCTCAAACTAATTATACAATATCATTCTAAACATATTATAGTGTGAATTAACATACTATATGATATTATAATATATGATGTTATATTATAATTTGCTATAATATATATTATATAACACTACACCTCATTAGAATCACTTAAAAGAATAAATAACAAAATTTTTTCAAAATATGAATAATGTTCATTTTGGATGTAAAATTGTTATTTTACTATTAGAAATGGTACAAAATAGCATAATTTTGGTGTTGCTTCTTGGTGTGTGCTATGAATTTGGCCAAATTTTTCCATCTCAACCTTCAAATTAACATTTTTGTGAGTTTTGACCCAATGTATTATAACAAAAGTAAAACATACTAAAATGTACAATAACATTTAGTAACACACTACCACATTCATATATATGTGAAGTTATATTGTTATGTACATTATATTTAAGTATGCTTTCATATAATATATTATCTTACATTACACCTTAAAATGAATTGCTTTAAGCAAAAAAATTATAAAATCTGGTTGAAAAATGAACATTTATTTTGGATGCAAAATTCCATTCTTTTGTTTAAATGACACACCATAGCACATCCCAATGATGTTCCCTAAAGCTTACCTTAAATTTGGTGAAATCCCATCATCTCACTATAAATAATTTTTATGATTTATACCAATACAAACTCTACTACATCATACTATACCAAACTAAAATATGATAAACAACAAGCAGTTATACACAATAGTATGTTATAATGCATGATGCTACACTATGTTATGGCATCTTATATTTTAATACACTATAAAATATTATATTTTATTATATTGCATATCACATCACAAGGGATTGCTTAAGATAAAAATCATTAAATTAGTTTAAAAAATAAAAACTATATTTTTTATATCACTTACATATTTTAATTGAAATAATATTATGTGATGCCATGCTCTACTTATTATGAATTTGGCCAAATTCCACCATTTTAAAGTCTAAATCAACATTTTTTATATAATTCTAGTGTAGGCTCGACTACATGATTGCAAAATACTAAAAGAATTTAAAATGCATAGAATAATATATTATGGTATATGATGCGATACTATGCTACAACATATAATATTTATTTTGAACATAAAATCTTACTTATTAGAGTACATATGGCATAGCACACCTTTGGTACTACAACCTAATCCCACTTCAAATTTAATAAATTTCATTATCTATTAAATCAATATTTTTATGATTTATGTTAATAT